>JAHKOA010000020.1:0-244799 GCA_019054735.1 Fusarium sp. S18/39
TAACCCTAACCCTAACCCTAACCCTAACCCTAACCCTAACCCTAACCCTAACCCTAACCCTAACCCTAACCCTAACCCTAACCCTAACCCTAACCCTAACCCTAACCCTAACCCTAACCCTAACCCTTATTTTCTTACCTTATTTCCTTACCTTATCTTTTTTACCTAATTACCTTACTTTCCTTCTTATATTATAGCTAGCCTTATTTTCCTTACTTTACCCTATATCGCTTATAGCTCTATTTTTCCTACTATTTTCCTTATATCTCCTATAGCTACAGATATCTCTCCACTCTCTTATACTGTATATAGTTACTAGAAAAGCAACTGGGCAGATAGCTTAGATAGTTAATACCTACCCTATCCTAACCCTAACCGCTGGTGGTAAAGTATCAGGCATCAGAGACTAATATGCCGTAGTTGCGGCCGTTCCAACAGCAGCGCCGTCATCTGGGTCAATGTCAGGGTGGAGCAACGCGCAACATGATGTTGAAACAATAGTGTACTGTGCCAGTGTCCCCAACCCATTGTGGGCCTCTAAACCTCCAAACACAAGTTGCCCTTGTTCGAACTTGGTAACAGAGAGGCGTTTAGCAATGATACGGCCGCAGAAATCGAGACCATGGGTAGCAACCCTAGGGATCATGATTCTTAGCATTTTAAGTCTGTTAAGTGTAATAAGTTAAAACACTAATCGGATTAAGTTATTTAAAGACTGCTGCTAGGATCCTAATTACGCCAGTTGAGATGCTTGATAATCCAGCTGCGTGACTACCTGTTCAGGCCACTCCAGCCACTTCTGATATTCTTCGCTTAGCATCCCCCGAATGGACTTAAGAATGTATTCAGGCCAGTTAACTAATAGCCAGCATGGCCTTATGGTCTTCAGAAGAGGAACATAGTAAGCCAGAATCAACAGTGCTAGTGGCTGCTTGTCCTTGAGAGAGATAAGAAAAGCGTCTTGTAAGCGATAAAGCCATCCGAAAACTAGGCCATCACTAGGTGTAATACCATAAGAGCCATCCTTATTTCCATAATTCGCTTCGTACACTGCTGACAGCGACCAGACAGCTTGTTTAAAGGTTGTTGTATGTGAGTCTGAAAACGATCCGATCCATTCTCGTAGTTTTTCGACAGGCTCGACCCAGTTAATGCGGAGATGGGGAGATTTCAGAGTCTTCCTCTCAGGCGCAGATTCTACAAGAGGTGCCAGGTATCCTGTGAATAAAGTAGCAGGCTCTACCGCACGTCTTATCAGCCGGACTCCGTGTATCAACGGCAGCTGATAGTAAGCAGCTTCGCTGCCTACCTCGCAGACCATCAGATCATTGACGCTTTTCGGGCCAGCTGCAAAGGAGCAGAAGGAGACAAGTAGTGCGGATACGTAGAGAGCACTGCAGTTGAACTCGGTTATAACTGACAATGCCTCGTTCAGTTGCCTCAGGCCTATGTTCGAATGAGATTTGGCTGCAGAGAGATATTTCGCTCTGTGTTTTGGCTCTTTTCCGTGTGAATAGGCCAGGTGGAATGCAGCTAAGGCATAAACCAATTGAAGAACATATTGGTGAGAGAACCCAATTTTCAGAACGTTGTGTTTCCAAAACATCACCATCGCACTATCAGCAGAGTCAGACTCAGACAGAGTGGTTGCAGTGCAGTGAACGTAGTGGACTATTAACTCGGCATCAGAAACTTTGAGACAGCAGGCATTGTTTGTTGATGGTTGATCTTCAAGTGGAGTAACCGGACCGCTCGAGGTGGTAACAGACTTCAACGTCCATGTTTCGGTGAGATTACTGGCAAGGGCTGCCCAGTCCTTGCGCGGCCGACCTGGACCTCGACGTAGCGCACTTTTCTGAATTCTTTCTAGACTTGCAGAAGTTATTGCGGGCTCCGGTTCTTGAGAATGGTAGGGCGAGTGGTTGAGGCTACACGGAATATCGAAATTGATGCAGTTCAAGCATGTGGGCTTTGTCTCGTCGCACTACTTGATTTAGTCCTAGAATAACACGGGCACGAACACTAAGGTGGGATTACTTTAACTCTACGCCTTTTGCAGTTTGAACAACCACTTCTGGATTTTGTATGTGCTCTTCTTCTTTGACCGCTCATAGTATCGCCAAGGGCACTACAGGCCGGCTGTCGCAACCTTAAAAGACACGCGGGATTTCGACCAGCGCAATCTCTCAATTACTATTGATGGCGCTTGGACCTGCTGTCTGTATTGGAGAAATTAGCCTGTGTTTATCAAAGTAGAGTGATTGAAGTACCGCCAGCATTGCATGGTTTCCTCATAACTGCCATTCGCTAGGCTGTTGTGTGACATTATTTACATGTGAAGAATTGAGGGACTTACAATAGCATGTCCATAAACCTCGGCAGCACTTAGCAGTCTGATGCAATGGAGTGACACGGTGAACAGTTGTACGTGTATAGTTGTATCCGATGTGATTTAAACCCATGAAGCAGTCAAACAATACAAAGTTGACGGACAAGTCAGTTATTAAGATGAATTGAACAATTGAATGAGTTCAAAGTAGGAGTGGGGAGAATCTTCGGATCACCGGAACGAATTGAGCTCATTCCTCATGCTCAGGTGGCTGAATGCAGAAATACGGGACGTGCAGACGTGGTATTCGCTTTGGAATACGAAAACAGTTCTACTGGTTGTGGGCCAGTTTTAGTGGGCTTATTGGGAAGTGAGCTTTCGTTAGCTGACAAATACAACCCAATATCGCGTAATGACTGTTCCCTCCATCCCGGTATGGACAAGTATCTTGTGTTATCATACCCGCGGTCCCCAGTCCCCGAATTGACGGCTGTCTCGTCCTAGACCCGACTCTGGCTTGTGACGACGCATCTAAATTAGAGAGTGGATTTACCCATGGGACACTTGAGGTTTGCGCAGGGTAAAGACTAGTAACTTGAAAGCGTCTACTATGACTCTGAAACAGAGAGAATCAATCTATGGAGAACCGCTAATTGGCCACGTGAATGCCAATTCTCACGTACATTGTGTTCGCCACATCCGGACGGTACGCTGCGGCCAGACCGTTAGGTACAAGTCCAAATGGACGCGCCATCATGTTCTCCTTGTCCAGTATACGTCAAATTCTTGGGAAAAGGACACAGATTCCTTTGGCCAATATCACCGGTCGCTAGCATGACTTCTGGACTCCTCCTATCATTCTCAAGCCAATCCATTATCAGCTGAAGGGAATCGGAAGGCTCGGCCCCAGTCCCTAGTCCGCAGTGACATACACCAGGAGCCAAGAAGAACCTATAAAACTCGTTCGAAGACGTGTTGGGGGTTAGATTACCCGGCGATCAACAAAGAAATCATGATGACGATGGCATTCAATGCATTGCAAATCTTGTCCCTTTAGTCTCGGTCTTTTGGCAGCGCTTACCACAGGGAGTTAGGTTGCTTAAACGAGTAGTGACACTGCTGTGCCTGCAAAGGGATTTTCCATTAATTGTGACATCAATCAAGGAAACCCATACAAGTCTGCCTCGAAGCCCCACTATTTCTCTGATTGCATGATGCCAATAATATACGAATACTGCGGGGCGGAATACGAAAATTATGCATCCACCACGGTTTCAGGAATACATTGGGTGGTAGAATTTTCCCTTCTCAAGATAAGTCGCTGAAACTCAGTCTTTGCACATCAGGGGCCCGTTTTAGGAAACGCCAAGTTATCATACCGTCAAGAAGAATAAAAAACTGAGTTTTTTTTAACAACGACCCAAGCTTCCATGATTTCTAGTCTAAGAGTCACTCTATAAGCGTTGATTTTCTCGAGCGAGTACTGCAAGGTTTATTCTCACTTGGTGAGAAGCGACTAGCCAAAACATACTCAGCCGCTGACGCGCTGCTTTTTACGGTCTGGCGAAAAACTCTGTCAAGTTGTGGGCTGTTGCTGATGCTTGTCCATCCTGCCCCATTCTTTGGGTCCGAAATTCCTGCGATTGGCCACTCTAGAACCTTCTCCCAGTTCCCCTTGCTTATCCACACTGCCTAAGCTTAGGGGTGAGTTTGAATTCCAGACTGGCCCTTATCAGCAGGGACATTCTGCCCCACTTGACTTTTCAGCCTACAAAGCTGGTCCGCGTAATCGTATAGACTTGATACCAGATCGGCAAGATGCTAAAGGGGTACAAGCAAGAACAAGGAGATAGAAGGGCATGGGTGAAAGGCTCAAATTGGGGGTTTCAATAGGGTAAGAAGCTTAACAAAGGTTTCGAAAAGCTAAAAGTTGTTAACATGAGTTATCATGTATTAACGCCAGCCACCCCCAACTGGCCGACCCCTGACACGGGACGGATGAGGAGGGCACATCAACACCAGTAAGATATGCGATCACTGCACATAGCGTTTTGAGAAGGTGCATGAACATATGCCAGCTCACGACAAGGAGCCTCGCAACATACCAGCGATAGACCTCTTTGAAATGGTACAAGCTCTAAGCGTATTCGATGGTAAAAGACTCATCCACTACTCCATTGTCCAGGAAGAAGGTCCGGCATCATCAGTCATCATCACCTTAATCATCATCATCATCATCGTCATCATCGTCACCACTACCACCAGGGATGAGAGGAGAGTCATGGGTGCTTACTAACACCACTGCACCAGAGGAGCATATGTTAATTAACGACACCACAGTTATAAGAAGCAATGATGCTCAAATCGAAATTCTGATCACTACGATAACCAAAAATACATTCAAAGTGTGAGCTCTCCTAGCGATCCTCCGCAGATTTGGCCCTTCACACATTGTTCAGCTCCATTGCGTGCGTATCCTCTTCCAAAGCCCCCTTAGTCGTATTTCTTTGTCTCCTTCGAGTGCAGCACCAGACGCAACCATGAAAACAGCTCGCCAGCCAAAAGCCCATACTGAGAATTGCGAAGATCATGGCTGCTAGAAGCGCCCGAGATCTCTCGGTGGACAAGACACCTTCGTCTTTCTCTTTGCCCTCGTAACCATCAAATGCGGTGCTACCCAAGGTCCCCGCGGCTGCTGCCCACAACACAACCAGTAAGAAGTCCAATACCAACCATCCTCTGCTTTCCAAGGTCGCCAAACAATGAAGAGTGTCGGTTAATATCGACAGTACCGTAACGACGAAAGTGTAAATGTGATCGGTCTTGGTGGTGCTGGCAGAAAAGTCGGCGGCTGCGATGCCGAGGGCGATGATGGCGAGGACGAATTGTGCAAGGCGAATAGCCACTCGCACTCTGAGGCCCAATGGTCCAACAAGTGTCCAATAGTCTCCCTTCATTGTATGCTTCTGTCGACGCGCTCGGATGATTAGGACGTGGAGAATGTGTGATGGCTGTTTTGCAGTTTGTTGATGATGGAAGACATAAGCGGATGCAGAGTTTTAGGAGAATATCGATCAGAACAAGATGGCCAGGTGGGTAACATAAAAGCCGAGACGGCAAGACACCTTAAACATCGACTTTAGTAGGGGAAAGAGTCTCGGTTTTTTTTGTGACCCACCTGACGGCTAATGGCTCGGCATGTGCGTGCTGTGGTATCCTCCCTGTTGTTGTCAGAAGTTCATTCGTTTGTCAAACTGTAACTAGGGTTAAGGTCAGAGCGTTAGTGGCGTTTGAGTTGAGCCAATTACACTATTTACGCATTCAGTACGAGTCAAACTGGATCCATGCGATCCACCATTGGGGCAGTGAGGCGGTTCCGGAATTTCGCTGACACCGTCCTTGCCCCTTATCAAGGGAAAAAAAGAAAAGTAAAAAACAGATCTAAAACCTCGGTGAAGCGGATGTGGTGGTTAAGTTAGTCATCAACGTGCGAAGGATAGCGTCATAGGTATCTTCCGTTCCAAGCCATCCAAGCCTTGCAAATCATTTTCTTTACATTGTCGACCGTCTTTACCCATTAACCTGAGATACTACATCTTGAAAAGGGATTTCTCTTCAAATCTGTTCCTCATCCATGATAAACATGTACCAAGAAAAGAACCAGAACGAAAAGATCCTTCAGTCGCCCGATGAACAGCCTACAACGTCGTCTTGTCAGACGGAGTCTCTCGACCAACTTCCACCCCCATACTCTCCGAGACTGGAAACGCCCCCAGAGAAGACTGATACCGGCAACATTATCGCCATCAACATCAATATTCAAGTTGTCGGTTCTAGAGGCGATGTTAAGCCCTTCATCGCCCTTGGAGTTGCGCTTAAAAACGATGGCCACCGAGTTCGACTTTCCACACACGCTCAGTTCCGCGACACTGTGATCTCCGGAGGACTCGAGTTCTTCGATATTGGAGGAGACCCGGCGGACCTTATGGCCTTTATGGTAGAAAGCCCGTCGATGATACCTAGTGTGAAGCAGATTCGTGCTGGCGTAATACAGAAGAAAAGATCGATGTTTATACAGATGCTCGAAGGCTTATGGCAGTCATGTATAGCGGCAGATAAAGACTCACATGTGCCTTTTGTAGCCGACGCTATTATTGCAAATCCACCTAGCTTCGGACATATACACTGCGCCCAAGCCTTAGGTATCCCTATCCATCTAATGTTTACGATGCCATGGTCAAGTACTAAAGCCTTTCCACACCCATTGGCTAGTATATCCGCATCGAAGTTAGACTGGAAAACAGCGAATAAGGCGTCATATGCTGCAGTGGAGATGCTTACATGGCAGGGGTAAGTGAAGTCGTGTCATACTGCTACTGTCGTGGGACTAAGTTGCATAGGCTCGGCGATATCGTGAATGACTGGAGGACTCACCGCCTGGGAATAGAGCCAGTGCCCGGTACGGAGGGCCATCGCCTGCTTGACGTGTTGGAGGTTCCCTTTACTTACTGCTGGTCACCATCTCTGGTGGCGAAGCCAGAGGATTGGGGGAGTCACATCGGTGAGACTGTGATTCACTTCAAAACAGGATATATCTATCACGACCATTTGGCTAATACAAAGTTTCCTAGACGTGGGTGGATTCTTCTTTCGTGAATCTCCACAGTACTCGCCATCCCCTGAATTAAAAGAGTTCCTTCGGACTGGGCCCCCGCCTGTCTACATAGGTTTTGGAAGTATCGTAGCCAGCGGCAGCGAGAGTCTCATGACCACAGTTTTGGCTGCGGTACGCACAGCCGGCGTACGAGCTATCATCAGCCAAGGTTGGAGCAACCTTGGGGGTGATAACACAAGCGATGTATTCTTCATCACAGATTGCCCTCATGAGTGGCTGTTTCAGAAGGTAGTCGCTGTCGTTCACCATGGTGGTGCGGGGACCACTGCATGCGGCCTGCGTTTTGGAAAGCCAACTGCCATCATTCCATTCTTTGGAGAGTAAGTTGCCAGTACTGAGATCGAATCATCCGCACAACTGACAATCTTGGACAGCCAGCCATTCTGGGGCTCTGTTATTGCAAAGGCTGGAGCTGGACCTGAGCCCATTGCTTACCGCTCTCTGACATCCACTGGTCTCGCACAAGCCATCAAATTTTGCCTTACAGACGAGGCAGCGGAAGCTGCAGGCAAGATTGCAGAAGCCATGCGTACCGAGAACGGGGTTGCAGCAGCTGTACAATCATTCTACAAGCATCTGCCTTTCGACAAGATGAAATGCGATTTCTACCCCAATCAGCCTGCGGCTCTTACATGCGGCAGAGGAAATCGTTCAGTAAAAATGTGTAAGGCGGTGGCTTCGGTCTTGGTCAAGAACCAAAGACTTGAGATGAAGCAATTGTCATTGTAAGTCCACATGTCTCAAATGAATTTTACGACCACGTCTGGCTGACTGAACACGTGGAGGTACCGTGCAAACCCTCTGGCGATAGAAAATATCCGCTGGGACCCATTCACCGCAGTTTCTGCGGCGGCTGTCTCGACACTTTTGGGCATGGTCAGTGACACCGTCGACATTGTTGTTAAGCCGATTCAGGCACGCCATCATCGACATAAACGGGAAGGGTATCTTTTAGTCGATGAAATTGGGGACGAGGTTCAAAACGTCACATTGGAACCCGTGACGACTTCGATTCAAGATACACCGTCCTTCGCCATGCTTCCCCTTGGTGACACTACCCAGTCGAGTCGGCTCCAAAACGTGCTTAGGACTGTGACGAGTGACCATGCAATTCCAACCATGCCAGAGGCGAGTGTGTCTAAATCCGTCCTGGGCGGGATGGGGAGACTGGCGGGCAACACGACCAAAGGCATTCTGGTGGACATGCCGCTGGCTCTCACCGAGGGGTTTCGAGCCATTCCGAAGCTGTACGGAGATCCTATGAGCAACCATGACAGTGTGCACGACTTTCGTAGTGGCGTGTCTGTGGCTGGCAAAAGGTTTTGTGAGGGCATTTCCGGCAGTGTTACAGATATCTTTACGCACACGTATCATGGTAAGATGGAGCAAGGTGCAGCCGGCGCAGCGATGGGGTTAGCCAAAGGCACGGCCAGCTTCGTGGCCAAGTGCACGTCAGCAACGCTCGGGCTAATCTCGTACCCAGCCCAGGGCGTTTATCGAAGCATATGGATGAAGACACACGAACCACCCCTGCAGCAAATGCTGGCGGCAAAGCTTGTCGAAGGAGATTGGCTGGTCTCTGAAGAGAACCGATGGAATAGGGATCGCATGGCAATAATTGAGGACTTTGTTGGATTAAGATCAACAAGGAAATAACCTTTATATTAAAAACCCAAATCTGTATTTAGCAAGGCCAGTAAGCTATAAATAGAATCATACACCAAGTTAACATTTACTTATTAGCAGAGCAGCCGCTTGAGTAACGTCATATACACCTGCTAGATAATCATAGCCCGCTGTAAGTTTGGGCCTTCAGCTCAACACTCCGCCCATGAACGTGAAATATGCTTCTGGATCTCTCCTGTGCTTTTCTTCGGTAGTTCCGGTAGAATTCTTACCTCGCCGGGCACCATGAATGGGCCGATTCCACGGGGCTTTTTTGCCCACTTTACCACGTTGTCCCCTGCTAATGGCTGTTCTTTCTCTGTGGTCGCGTAGGCTTTGTCTCTTTCGCCCCATTTGTCCTCTGGGACCGCCACAACAGCCACTTCAAGAATGTCTGGATGAGTTGCAGGAACTGATTTTACTACAAGGGTGGATATGTTTTCTCGTTGTGATAATTCGTTAGTTTTGTGCATCCACCATCAAATAGCATCCGTTGTGTAACACTTCTCAGGGCTGAACTCACCGCTCATGGCAATGCCTTTAATTTGATCGTATATCTGATGGCTCCGCTTGGATACCAGACAGCCAAATCACCTGAGTGCAAAACCCCACCAGCAAAGAGATTTTTAAGTAGCCTCAGGGTTCTTGTAATACACATTAGCGCACAGATTCCCTGTTAGAACTACTTCACCGATTTCTTTTCCATCCCGTTTGACGTTAGCTGTAGCACGACTGGACACCCCGGACTTATCGTAATGAATCACACGCACAGCAAGGCATGCTAGATTGTGGTGACCTTGCTTGCCAAAAACCAGTACGTCTGTTTGCATGGCACAGTATTCCATCTCGACGACTGGCATATCTTGTAACTGGTCTGTAGGTCTCAGTCATATCATAAACGTGAAGAGGTTGTAGGTCGAGTTTGGTCACACGTTCAAAGAGCTGTGCTTAAGTCAGTGCCTCCGTGTTGTTGCCAGCCCTAACCAAGAGCCTGACCTCGTATGTAGGAGAGGGTGAGAATACATTCCACCATCCCTACTGTCTGCAGCCCTTAATTTTAAGGGTCTGCTGGTCTGCGTTGATAGGCGGTTTCGCGAATGCAGTACCAGTTATACTGCCGTCGAGAGGCGGAGGAGTTTCCGGCTGCTCGCAGCAACACCGGCGGTCGCAGGTTTCGGGACAAGGCGCCACACGCTTTATGGTGGGCAGTATTAAGCCATGTTCCGGTAAAATAGGTTCTAGGTCCGGTACCCTCTTGGAGGTAATTATGACACATGGGCGAATCTGGCTAAACAGTGACCTAAGCTTCGTAACCTTGACATCATTGAACTAAGCAGCTGTTTGTAGCAGAAAGAAAATTCAGATCATTATTTTCAGCTGCAGACTGCTACAGACGTATGTAGTGGATGGAACATCGATTGGTAAGGGCTTTCCCGTGAAAATCGAGTTTACACACCACGCATAACTAAGCCGGTGCTAGCACAAGCCAGCTTTGCGGTCTAACGGTGAGCCCTGTTTTTTAATCTTTCTATGCCTGAAAACGTTAAACTTCATTTAGAGCTCTTCCTTCTTGTCACGCTATTACGAAAAGAAAACACACAAGTATTTGCCATACGGAAAAACAGTTGCATCAATATGCCGGTGAAGACTGCAATCATATCATATTGGTCATGGAGGGGCAGGGCCTTCGGCCACACAGTAAAACGGGTTTCACAGTAACATTTGGCTTAGCATGGACTGCCGCTATCATTTCCAGCTATCTTTTCAAAAGATGTGCAGTGCCTTTATGCAATGCCTTCATATTTACTCAAAGCAAAACGATATTTTGTGTTATGGAAACGTAACTCTGATAGTTGTAAATGGAGGGAAAGCTGGAAGAGCTCACCTTGAGCTTCTGCCATCAAGCTGAACTGGAAATAACCCCCATGCATAGTGTTGTGAAAAATCGGCTGTTGGTAGAGTTACAGTCATCAATTAACTACTGGTATAGGGTTACTTCCCACTGTGTATTCTGAGTTGCTGGAGCGGCTGAGTGGAGACTTTGTGGGGTATCGTAATCTGTTGGGGTAGTATCAATTGACCGCTGAGCAGCTGGGAGTGACGTGCACCCTCCGCTGGTCTTAGGAGGATCGACCTACTTCACCAAAAAGAATAAGGTCCAGATCCTAGAAGTGGAGCCCAGACTTGACATGACAGCTGGGTGTGGTAACTTCAGCTGGTCCAGACCTTAGATGTTCACTAAGCCGCTCCTTTTACATGATGTTAAGATCACCAACCGTGGGTAAACTACAGCAAACGCCTGATTCGTAGACAACAGATTTATCAGAGCCACGACCACCACAGTATGATTACAACTCCAATTGCTCCCTGCAATACGTACAATCTGAGGATGTTGTAAGGGGAAGTTTCCGATTGAGGTTGTCCACGCAACCACAATGGTGGACTTGTAGGTTGGAGTTCCATGGGGATTGTCAAAGGCCTTGTAACCCACTTTGCCTTTTGTTCTGTCGACCTGTCTGACCCGGCCTCACCTTACTCTCCTATATTTCACTAGTAATATAGCAAAGGTCAGTACCTAGTATACTAAACCATCTGCACCTATAGGTAAAATGCTAATAGCGAGAATTAAAATGGCGAAATTGCTATGCTAACTTCTCTAAAGCCTTAAGGCCGGATCAAGAACTGCTGAGGAGAGGTCATGATCCTAAGGATACGACCACGTCACCAGGGGGATCACTTGGCTTGAATGTTATCAAGTGCTGACAGATTCATCCTGCATTAAACCAGGCCTCAACACACCACACAAGCCCTTCACATGGCTCCTCTCTCTATTATAGTGTAAGGGCATAAAACGTCTTTTACCCCTCAAACTTAAAGCACATTCCGGTTTCTCAGGATAGTTATTCCTAAAAAGGAATTGATATTTACACCTTATCTGTGTAGCCGTACATCAACAAGGTATTAATCGGTGATATCCGCACTTTAACGCCTTGCAAAACGGCATCTCACCACTAGATACCAGCCCACTTAAGTAAACTACATCACATGCAATTTCTTTAGGTCGTATCGTAAAATGAAAGCAGTATCAATGCTTTTCACCCTATTAAAGGAGTTAGATAGGTCATCACCGTTTAGACAACGTAATAGTTAGGTTGGTGGCTGGATTTCAAAACGGCCACATATCCTAATCCGAGCTGTAAGCCGGACGCTATAAGTGTACGTGAAAATATAAAAGTTAGCAGCCGCTCGTTTGCTATATCGTCAACTTAAAGCATTTCTAATTATTCAAATACATCCACCTACCATTACCAAGTATTACGTCGCAAAGAAGAGATTCGCTATGACGTATTTGGTCAAGATCCTAGGATTCGCTCTGCTGTTCAGCACAGCAGCCCAAGCGGCTACCAATTTTGATAATGCCCCTCAGGGCGCGCACTACGCTCAGGGTTCTAGCGAACCGAAATGCACCCTCACCGGTTCGACTGTTTCCTGTACTGGCACCACAATTAAAGGAGTGGGCAACACCGACGCAACGGTTCTCCTTGAAGTCACCTCTACGTTCTCCGGCACCTGCACGAACAAGGGAGGCAATCTTGTCGAGAACTTCAGCAAGTCAGATACGAAAACCACTCAAACAGATGTTCGCTCAGCGATGAACGGTAACCTCCAGGTTCCCGGGCAGACCACGACTGGCACGTCCTCTGAGGACTTCTTGAAAACTTTTAAGTGCCCAAACAGGAACTGGACACCAAAGGTGAATGATAAGGTCGTGAGCTATAGGTACACTCTTACCTTTGATGCCTTCAGCGGCCCAGCCATTGTTATCCAACGCTAAAGTTCGCCACTCGTGAAAGAAAAGTAACTCTCTCTACAGTTCTCCCACCTTAGACTACACACTGCTAACCAAGTACTAGTTATCAAGTGGGCTAATAGTGACAATTTCGTGTTATGTCAGATCACTACGGCTGTTCTGGTGTTTGAACTTGGATGAAACTAATCGTGAGGGAATCCCCGGTACAGCTGATGAATTCGACTATATATAAAGAAGGATAAAACACACCAACTTCAGTCACTCATTTAGGAAGGAATTAGTAGCTTTGACACTCTTCAAAACACTCCATCAAATGCAATATTCCGTTAGCAACTATTATAGGATTATACTGTGATCGAAGTCTTGCTTGAGTTGTGACTCGAGTGACAGGCCTTTTGCAGGGGGTAGAGTGCGGGCTGTAGAAATAGCATCCATTGCGCAACGTGCTCGCACACTCTTTACTATCGTGCAACGGTGTGTAAGCCACATCTCCAAGGGGTACAGCAATATGATTTTATGCGTGCGAAAGAGACGTGGGAGTACTCTGTGCGCCATCACTGGAACGTTCATCAGAGAGATCATCGACCATCACGATGTCCGGCTCGCTAGTGGCTCCAGTGAAAAGCTGTTGTTCGTCTGATACGCTCGAATGTGACTGACTTCCAGGGCCAAGCGGCAAGACATCAAAACTGACCTCTATAAATGCCGTCGCAACTCCAGAGGACGTGCGATTTCTCTGATAGGGAGATTTTTGGTTCGGTCCAGGGTCAGCAAGGGGGCCCATATGTGAATTTTATGTCCAATCTGGGTCGTTCTCTCCTAGAGCTGGAGATACTACTAGCGTAGTGTCCACACCGATGGCGGTTTCCAACTCAATTGGACTGTGTTTGGTACTCCTGCTATCTATAAACTGTCAGGGCTCACTCTAAAAAGGCTGATAGTGTTAAAGAACTTGCCGAAATGGTCTGCGATGCTGGTCGTAGATGTTGTCCATGATTGCAAGTCGTCGAGATCTTGACCCTCAGCGTCACCTTCATCTTCCGTATCGCAGTCGTCGTCGGAAGAAATCCAAATAGCATCGCCCTTGGATTTTCCATCAGCCGGCAAGATTGCCTCTTTTTCGCTCAGGGATACAGCGACTTCTCGAGAATTAGGGGCCATGAAGCTCTGCAGCAGCGTTAGATGAATGAGGCCACTTATGCCAGAGACTTTCCCAATCATGTGGCTGCCGACCAGATTATAGTGGCCACTTTGCCTCGTCCAGAGCATCATATAGCACCTATTCTAGCATGTACTTAGAAAAAGATCTCGGAACCCACGGAAGTTAGCCAATCAGACTTTTCAAAGAAGCTACTCGGGGTCTGCTAGTGACACATCTGGTGATAAGATGCTCGGCAATGCGTACTCAATAATTTCAAGGAAGCGTCCAAACGCGATGCATTGGCAAGGGCCTTAACGCCGTTCTAAAATGCCCTAACCGATGGTTTGCGAATTTAACTCATTCCCCTCAGTTTGCCGAGTGTATCTGCCGCTGTTTGACCTGCTAGCTTTGTCCTTGGCAACTTGACCTTTATGATTGCAGATCTGCAGGGATGTGGATGCAATCATCGGTGAACTATCCGAGGAAGAGGGGAACATATATAGTCGTTACCATTCCACTAAAAATGGCGTTTCATAGCTACAATCCAAGGCTATAGATATTATCTCTTTTCCTCTGCCTTATCTTCTACCAATATATGGAGTACAGTTCTTGTGTCCGTGGGAACTTGTCATATTGACCATGTCTTGGGTATCGACTGTTATCTCGGTCTTGGTACTTATCTCGCCAAGTGGAGCGTCTCCGCACTCCGACCTTGTCCAGGACTGCCAACTTCTCGGAGAACGAGCAAATATCCCAAATGCGACCATCCACGTGTCTGAAGTTGTCAAGGCTGGCACCAACTTGACATTTCCATTTTATGATAAGACCTGTACCTCAACTTCCCAAGTCGTCAAGGCCGATATATGCCGTCTATCATTTGATGTAGACACCAGCACTAATAGTAGTGTTCGTTTCGAGGCATGGCTGCCGCTAGACTGGAGCGGTCGATTTCTTGGCGTTGGCAATGGAGGCCTGGGCGGCTGTTTCAAATACGACGAACTTGACTACGGCTCGTCCTATGGGTTTGCAACAATTGGCACCAATAATGGCCACGATGGAAATCATGGAAGGCCCTTCTACAACAGCCCCGGTACCGTCGAAGATTACTCATACCGCGCTATACATTTGGAAGCAGTTCTTGGCAAGCAAATTGTTAAAGCATTTTATGGCTCCAGTCAGAAAAGGTCCTACTACCTCGGCTGCTCGACTGGTGGACGACAAGGATTCAAAGAAGCACAGGAATTCCCCGATGACTTCGATGGTATTGTGGCAGGCGCCCCTGCTTTCGATATGTTGGCATTGTTCTACTGGAGTGGCGTGCTGGGTCAGGCACTTGGAATGCCTGGTTCGCCAACCTACCTTAACTCCGCTGACTGGAGTTTTATATATGACAACATCCTCGAGCAATGTGATGAGCTGGACGGCGTCAAGGATGGTGTTATCGATGATCCCGATCTCTGCCAATACCGACCTGAAGCTTTGATCTGTGCGCTGAACCAAACGTCGGGCTGTCTCACTGGACCAAAGGCCGAGACTGTCAGAACCATCCTTTCACCGGTGTATGGACCTGATGGTCAATTCGTGTACTCACGACTACAACCAGGAAGCAACGCCACAGATCGGTTCACTTCTATTGAACAGCCCTTCGGCTATCTGCTTGATTGGATGCGTTATGTCGTCAAGAGCGACCCGTCTTGGGACCCTTGGACCTTTACAGCAAATGATTGGCTGGAACTATCAGGGAAGGACGAATATGGAGTGTCGACATGGAACGGAAACTTGACCGGTTCCCGTAATTCAGGAACAAAGATTCTTCATTACCACGGACTCCAGGATCCCTTGATCACTAGCGACAATTCGGCCCGTTATTACAACCATGTGAGCAGAACTATGGGACTGAGCTCAAAGGAAATGGACGACTTTTATCGGTATTTTCGCATTTCTGGCCTGGCGCACTGTCGAGGCGGAACTGGGGCCAATATGATTGGTGGCAATGCGGGCACCCTTGGCCCTTATGAGCCCGAGAGTAATGTTCTAGCGGCTATCGTGGAATGGGTTGAGAACGGGAATGCACCAGAGTTCATCCAAGGAACGCAGTACGCGTCTTCTGATAAGAAGAAGGTAGATGCACTGAAAAGGCATTGTCGATACCCTCGAAGGAATGTATATGTAAAGGGAGATCCTAAATCACCTGACAGTTGGATCTGTAAGTAATTGGGCTCTTCGCCTTAATAAAAACAAATATATTACCTCTGTATATTGCCTACAAGAGGCCAGTTCAACTAGCACGTAACGTCATGATGGTTGTAACAAATAATTGCCGATCCATTGACTATTAGGCGTGAATAAGGCAGACAGCAGAGTACTACACCCCGCCTCAGATGCCTCCCTCACCCGGCCACTCTTTTCCTCAAAATACAGTTGAAGTCGTGTTGCTGCACAAACCAGCGGTTTAACACCTTCCAATCAATCTCTGGATCTGCCATCTCAATGTGATAACTCCTCAACAACTGTGGTACAACCTTGTGGAGCTCCATAAGGCTGATGTGCTTTCCCACGCATGTACGTGATCCAGCCCCGAAGGTGAAGAAGCTAGTCTCCATCTTGCAGAGCAAATCGGAATCCGTAGTCAGCCAGCGCTCAGGGATAAAAGACTCAGGATTCTTGTATATTTTGGGGTCGTGTTGCAGAACCCATGGATTTATGCCGACAATCGTGCCACCAGGAATGAAACGCCCGCATATCTCGATCCCTTGGGGTGGAACGTGCCGCTCCATCATAAGACCAATTGAGGGATGGAGACGCATGGCCTCCTTGATCGCTGCTTTGGTGTATATTAAGTGTGAAGTAGACTCTTTGTATGAGATAACAGCACTGAGCTTTCCGTTCTTATCAGCGGTATCGATTTCTTCCATTACCTTTGCCATCTTCTCAGGGTTTTTGATGAGGAAGTAGAAAACTGCTCGTAGGGCGATGGCGGTAGTATCCGAGCCCGCGAACACATTGGCCGAAAGATGCACGATAGCATCTCTAGTACTCATCTTGAGCGGATCTTTATTCTTCACTGCAGCCCATCTTGACAAAAGGTCCTTTCTCCCTTCATCAGTAAGCTCCAGCTCGCCGTCTCTTTTCATGGGGGTACGTGAATTGATGGCCTTCAGGGTGAAAGTCAAAACCGCATTCCAGTTTTCCATGGAAGGTATCAAGTATGGAAACAGAGGGTTGCCCAACAAAAGTGGGTGCATTTCAGGGACTTGTCCACAAATGGCCGAGTACGCGATAATGCCCTCGATCGTTGAAATCATACTATCAACATCACTACCTGACGCCAAGAACCCTAACTTCATAGCAAAGTTGATTTCACCAACGACGTCGAACGCGTAGTACTGGAGCCACATGCCAAGATCAATCGGTTTGCCATTTACAGCCCACTCCTCAAGTCGGGACATGAACAGCTCAGTACAAGAGTCAATAGCAGCCTCAGATTCCAGTAGATTTGTCAGACTGAACGCGCCTGCGACTTTTTTCTTTTGGTCCCGGTGATAAACGGGGTCTCGGGTAGAGAAGAGATTCATCTGCGGTTTCTTTCGCCAAGAAATGCTTTGGATCGGGTAGAACGCCGACTAGGCAATTGAGTTAATATGGGTCATACGAGTACATTCATGACAGCTCACTCACCTTTGGAAATGCGCCAGTCAATCCATATATAGTCTTGATAGCCTGTGGGTCACCGACCGACACGACGTTTGGCGCTACTCGCACTAGCGGGCCATGCTTTAGGTGAAGTCGTATGGCTGTATGGTGAGACTGGCCTTTGTAAACGTCGTAGAGACGCCAGAGCTTCGTCCACTTTGCAAGGGACGGCCCAGGAATGCGCGAAAGGCCTGGACGGAATCGACCATGTACATAGCTCAGGATGAAGAGGCCCAAGAAGAAAATGAAAAAGTAGTGTTTAAAGAACATAACGGCCGTTATTACGGCTGAAAGGTGCTGCTCGGCCATTGGGGAAGGAATTGATATCGAATATCACCGCGACAATTATGGAGACACTTGAAGTCGAATAAGAAAAGAGTGCAGAAATAGGAGAGACCTAAACGCCAGGATGAGGGGAGCTATTTAAATACACAAACTCGCACTAAGATTTAATCTGTAATACCTCAGCACCTAGAGATAACAATCCTGGATGATTTCTGAAGAGTTACATACTGGCAGGGATGTAGTCACTTGCTGCTACATCAACCCTGCTGGAAAATATGGTATGTTGCAGGCGATATTACTGTATAAGGATTGTTCCGGCTTACTTACATGAGAAGATATAATGACCAGCCATTAGAAGTCATGCCAGCGCAACGTCAATAAGTAAAAGGAAGTGATCTTTGCTCAGATCATAAGGTGTTCTGCGGGAAGGGCGGGGTATGTAGGATTGCAGAAAGGCGCCAAGACTATGGAGAGGATGACTGCAGTGATGATTCTTAAACTGTAGAGTAGCAGTCTACAGCGATGGACACACTTCTTAAGAGATAAAGCCAAGATCTACTACTCCTTACTAGCCAAATCACTACCGTGTATCCGAGTCAAGTAAAGCGAGGGCTGTGCTGGTGATGATCATTGAACTTCGATGGTGGATTGATGGCAATGAGCCCGCATTATTTACACATACCCTGGTAATAAACTCTGTAACTGGCCAATCGTCCCCAACAGTATTTCGCGCAAACGTATTGCGCATGTGCTAAAGCTGCGTTCCTCGTCTGTTTGTTTAAAGTCTTTTCCATTCCATGTATCGCTTTTTCTCGCTTGAGCCTCCTCTAATCATCATGTCAAATTACTCCTTGCCTCCTTTTTGTTAGGTCCAAGTCTGAGTCGGAAGGGCCACTTTTCGGGCACAGTATGCTTTTCTTTCGCCACTACACCCATGTACTCAGGAAAGTCAGAGAGTCCGAACTGCTTGGCAACTCTTTCATCATTTCCAGTATCTTTTAATCCGAATAGTTCATCGGACCCAAGGATACGCACTTGTTGAAGATATAGTCATAGGCTGTTACGGAGTCACGGGAAAACGAGAACATGATTACACCCGGGTCATAGCGACTGGTTGGCCTGTGATCAGGGGGAATAAACTGGAGGAATCGCTTTGTCGAGGAGCTTCCGATTTTCGCTTCAGCCATACGATCTTGGTTAGTCAGATTCTCGTCCACAACATTCATAAAAAGGGTAATGAGGGTTGCGTGACTGTTGACAGAGGGCGACCGAAGCAGTGGTGATATGATCCTGACAGTTTTGTGGATACCGAGATATCCCGCATCTGAGATGTTAGACACATGTTTCAAGTTAGTATCAAAGGTTTCACTGACGGTACGTCCTCATGACTTTAAGAGTCACAAACCTCTATGCGATCGAAAGAATTATTATTGAGATGACTAGGCAGATCAGAGGCGTCGACTTGAAGAAGTTCAATCGCCACGGGTCTACCAGGAACCTCAAGAAACGTCAACAGTTTGTCCCACGACACCTTCTCAAGCAAAATTCGGAAAGACGATGGTCCAAACTTCCAAGTCTTTCCCAAAATGGTGTTAGTCGGTTTATCTCTGATCTTGTTACAAGCCCCGACTGCAATCAACATGTGGTGGACCTCCCTGTTGGGCTATGTATCAGATGACATATTGCAGCTTTCGGCGCTGCCCCTTCTCTCTTTCCCCTTCGAGACGGGCAATGATAGCGTCCTTGCTACCACTCCATTCGTCTGTTGGGCGCAAGACTGCATAAGCAAGAGCTAGCTGACGATTGATACTCTAAAAACAACGAACCTCAATTAGTGGAATCTAAATAACAATTTCACGTTTCTAAGACTTTAACTATTTAATAAGCAGCTGTGTACAGTTGTTACATGTTGATAGTTTGATAATTAATATATGCATCTGCGACTTCTCAATCACTGTCGCCGGGGCTTTCCATCTTCTTCCAATCTTTATATTCCAAGAATCCTTTTTACTTACCATTTAGGAAACAAGACCATATTCCGCAGGTGCAATGCATTGCTTAAGGGCTATCATACTTGACTATTCTGTAATCTACATTGGCATGAGATCTTAGCTACTAACTGATCTTCTCTATCAGTCTACTGTAATGCTTAGAGTGAAATCACGCTACTCTCATCAAGTACTTCTCTTGACGTCATCGCCATGAACCTCCTCATCATCTTCGTTTTGCGGCAATCCAGATACGCTGCTTTGTTCCGCTTCTTTCAAGCGGCTGTTCAATAGGATTACTCTGCACTACAAGACTTCTTCCTAGAACTTGTAAACTCGTTAAGAGACCACACTTACCTGCTGTTGCTTAAAGTCGAGCATCAACCCGAAATGGTTCAATATGTCGCGACAAACAGCCCTCCATAAGTGTCAGATGTTCTCACTGTAAAACAATCCCGTTTAAGATTAGCTGGAACATACCTGAGTCATTTTCTGGTTCAGAGTAGATTAAGAGAGGATTGGGAGATTAGTATAGGAGGATGTAAGATGAGGATGCTGAGAAATGATCCCTTTTTGCGTCGAGGAGACGCGACAGCCACGTCTGTCAGTCGTGATGTTTCCATCTCTACCCATAAGAGCGCTCAGGTTCGCTTGCGTTATTAAGATGCAGATCGTTCCCTCTCTGGGTAACTCCAAAGATAAGCTCTACCACTAACTTAAAAATTCCCACCTCATTTCTGGAGTCACTCTATGTAAAGCAGATGAACAGACTGCTACTATGGTGAGCCACACTCTGGAATGTTTTTGTTAAGCATCTACCAAGTTGACAGGGGCTGGCAAATCCAGCAGCCAAGCAGCGGGAGATTAGCTGAAACAAGGATTCTTTGCTCAGCGAATCATATCATGTTCTTTGTTTCGCACTAAGCTCTAATCGTAGATATGAACCCCACTCAGACTCCGCAGTAAAACTGTACGTGTCTGTAGCTGGTTTATAGACTACCGGGTAGCTTCGCCTTTTCATAATTAAGACACAATGCGCAAGAGCTCAACCATGGCATGTGTATAATATTCAGGATTTAAATTAGAGTTATAACACTCTATGGGGCGAACTCATTTAATTTCCAAAACATACAGCTAGTTCGCGAGTTATCCAGGTATTTACCTAGAGTATGGCAACGGATCCAGTGCAAGTGATTGTGGAAGGTTTCCAAACTACAGTTCTTAATTGGCAAGAGGAATATTCTCAGACGCCTGTCTACCAGAATCTCATGTAGGGCATCAAAGACAACATACATGTGCTTAATCTACTCACTCTGTACCCCCGATGGAAAGAGAGTGATGTTCTCTAAATCACTGGTCATTCGGCAGAGTTATTAGCGGTGTGTGGAAATACAACCGGGAATAACGTTCAGCTGGATCTAGTACTACCTGGCTGATTCTCACAAGAAGTGCGCAAAACAACAGAACTGAACCTTGCGTACTGAATTCTATATTGTATTTTTGAAGATATCATGTTAAAGCAGACGCGACTTTGCTTCTTACCCTCGGGAGAGCTTACTTACAGCCTCAAAGATCCTCTACCAGACTATCCTCTTCTGAACCCTACGCCATTTTGGCCAAAACTCTGTCATAATGACAACTTGATTCTCAACGCCCCTAAGCTAAACTCAAAGTCACCTCTCCTACATCTCCCGGACGAGGTCTTACAGCCGATCCTACAGGATGTTATCAGAAAGCCTCTAGAATTCTCGCTTGAACGAAAAGCATACTGGAGTTTTACCATGACGACATCGACGATCCGCCTTTGTTTGGGCCAGCAAGGGGCTGGGTTCGGTATGTAGCTACATACAGGCTCATCTGGGTGTGTAAACGATTTCATAGCTTGGTATTGCCTTTCATGTATCAAGATGTGTCACTGGATATTGAGACCCAATGGTTTCCTTGTCCACCCCAGGAACAGCTCTTCCGCGATGAGCTCCTGCGACGTCCCCTCCTCCAAAACTATGTCAGGCACCTGGCGGTATACAACCGGTCATTCCATAGCCCTATCGTTAAACTAGCTTGTGCATTCCCGCACATAACCAAATTATCTTTAAAGCACGTGCGGGATGAGAGTGAGATTAACTTGTCTTCGATAGAACCAACAAAAGTAAGTGCTACATCACCAGTTCAAGGCATGGCGATTCACAATGGCACGGCTGATCGCCCGAAATGAGTCGTGAGTTTAGCCGGGGAACAGTCCTGGTAGAAATGTTCCAGTTGCCGTTTGAGCATGAAATCTCCATAATAATGGTAGAACCCCTGCATGGCCAAGCCCTCGGTTATTATAACATTTATCGACCAACAACTACTAAGCCGGCAACACGGCCCTGCAGGGACATTGATTTCACCAGGGTCAACTCAAACGGACGGACCCTTTTTTTTTCTTGGCCTGGGCTTCTCTGGCTATAAGAACCCGTTCAAGGCCTCATTTTTTGGAAGGCATCATCTTCAACACACTTCCACGCAAATTTCAAACATGCGTCTTTCTCCACTCTACTACGCCTCCTTGGCTTGTTGGTTTATCACACTATGGAAAGGAGTAGCTGGAGAGCGATCCATGAACGGCAGCGCTTTGGAAGTCGACTTGGCTTTCCCACGCAATGAGACATACAACCCATCGCCAGTATTCCCCATCGTCATCTCCATTGGGAACCCGGGGATGATACCAATCTTTGAGCCTCTGCTGTCATACCAGGTCTACAACTACGGCGAATACACGAATCCTATAATCAATGAGACGATCGCGCTCCCTTCGGTCAACGAGTCTACCGGCGACCCGTACATCGAGTTCACTGCTTATGAGCATCCTTTCAACACTGAGGGCAAGTGGAGCATACTCGTTACCCTTGATTACGCATACTGTGTTCTCCGAACGACTAAGGGGTCGCGGGAGGAAATAATGACCCTGCAAAGAGACCTCGCTGTTGTCACACTTGTTGATTTTACCACAAAAGGCCCTTTAAAACAAGTCGACCTTGGTGCCGCCACCAAGCACCAGATTTGCCCGCTTCCTGCTGGACTCACTATCAACGCTACAGGCACAACGACAGCACCGAAAGATGCTGACTTCCAAGGCGATACATGCGCCTTCCGTGACCTTCCACTAGAGTCAGGCGGTCACAGCTTCATTGCTCCGCCAAACGACGAAGACCGCTGCGCCGTCACTCTTGAGCCTGCAGCCGTGTCAAGCATTGATGCCAGCATGACTGCTTCGCACGGTGACTCGCACAAAGATGACCCAAAGGGAGTGGATCGTGGTTCTTCAAAGGAAAGTCAAGAGAGTGCTGGGTTCCGAATTGCTGCAGGAGGAGTAACTTGTTTAGCATTTGTGTTGGGGGTAATTACATATATTGATACACTTATATAGTTTGTTTTGTTCTTCGGAGATATTCTCTCTATATATTTACCAGCAACCTTCCTCTTTACTACTATGTAGTTAACACAAATAAGTTTATTTTGTAGTTGCTTCCAGTTAATATCACTGAGACTCCTGACCAAGCGTCAATGATTGTCTGGAATGAACTGCCCACAAAATGGCCAATGAAGCGACATCTACATTTACCCAAGCTTGTCTTAGAAGTCCGGAGTCTCGCTGACTTTGTTAAAGATCAGCCTTATGCCGTCTTGGCAGCTGAGTGAGGGGAACCGAGGATCATTGTCGTCACAATAGGTAGAAGTGCCACTACCTCACTTTTAGCCTATCAGCCTCTTACTAAAGTTAGTTTGCTCTGATCTTCATCCTTTCCGTCCTTGGACTAAGGCCACGTCTGGTACTCTCTAGTCTGCGAATTGACTTTGATCGATCCAATTATTCGACGTCAGAGTCGCCCCCGCGACGTTCCTTGAGATTCGATGCACGGGATGGACCGTGCAATGGACTAGCATTCCGCTGAGAGGCTGGCACAATGTACTCGTAGCAAATTTCAAACGATATAAGCTCCGATACTGTGATACTCTACGTCCAAGTCATCGCGGTGATGCCGATCTAGCTACAGCTACCAAGTACTGGCTCATGACAACAATATACAGGTATCAGGAGGCTCCAAGGACTCAATTAAACAACAAGCCGTACATATTCTTGAATAGCGCAAATCTGAGACATGCATGGCTAGTGTTATCTCGTTCTGGCACTTATACCAATGGTAACTGCACGAACTTTTAGCTGGAATCTGGTTGCCCTGAACATCGTCATCTCATCATCGGATTCGGAAGCGCTTTGACCTTATGTTGAGACAATTTATAATTGATTAAGTTATGTACAGTCTGATCGCTCTTGTGCGCAGAATTTAATCATCTTTTCAATGCAATGTGGCGTAAATTTTAAATCTGTAACCCTTGCATATACGAAGCCTGGTTTCTATCGTCTTAGTCTTCAATCAAGGTATATCACTACATACGTCAGGATCACACATTTACAGCCAGCCACAGTTGACAGGATGTTGCATAGATCAATATCTCAGTATTTGGGGAACTACAGGTAGGTTGCGCGTTTAATGTATGTAGAAATGGCGGTCAAGACCATGCCGTCAACAGTCTTCCTACGCTTTTAAGTATATAAATAATAACTTACGCTTCCCATATCAATAACGGTTTGCCTTGACACACAGACCATATGGTCCTATTACTTTATTCTATCTACCACTTGATAACACCATGCAACTCAAAGTACTTCTTGCCCTTGTGTCTGCAGTTGCAGCTGCGAGGATGGCCGACCCGCACCGGCCACACCCTTGCATGAGGAGTGTTGAGCATGTTTGAGGAATGGTACAGTAATGGAGTGTACGGATACACGTGAATGTGTTGCCACCAAGAACTGTCGCATGCACAACGAGTTTCGAGTGCGACTATGTCATGCTGTAACAGGTTAGTTCGTATGGACCTAGGGAACCAGGTTAGGGCTCCACTGCGGGAACCAGTTCCCGACACTACGGCTAGAAGTGGCAACAGCCCACAACCTAAATTTGTCCCACAAGACCTCAAAGGTCGGTGCAGGTCGGCTATCGTCCTCAGAAGCGTACGACGCCGGAGCTGCACTGCGGATAGGAGATACCGAAAAATATGTCAGCTCGCTCTCCACCCAGAGTACGGTAGGCTGTAGAGGTAGCTTTGCGATGAAGCCCGGACGCACATGCCCTCGTCTGAAGGCTACGCCACAGACGCAATAGCAGCATCATGCTCTACGTCAATGTCTCCAGCGAGTCTCTCAACACCACCCACATGAAGCCACCCTAGAACCCCTCAATCCCTTCATCCCATAACTAATCACATTCTGCCAAAGCCTCAGAGTCCGAAAAATGCCGCTCACGCTCCTGGCCGCTAACGTCCGGATCTGAGACGCTCAATCCTTTGATATCCAAAGTTCTCATCTTCCTCGATTGGCCCCCACAGTCACCGCGATATCCAACCGCTCTCCAGCCCGTCTTCCAGTCGCTCCATGACCTCCCTTAATCCCCGTGGCGGTGGTGTCTTCAGCCCTGAGCTGGGTTCCGTTATCGGAGGAGGAGCTGCGGAAGCCAGTACGGCGATGTTATCGTGCGACGGGCTTTTCGCTCGGCGAGAGCTTCTGGTGCCAGCTTCGCTGCTAGACGGGCTGAAGGTAGCCCTCTCGTTGAGCACGAGTGCGCTTGCATTTGAGGCCGTTCTAGCTGCGGATACACTGTGGGTAGGTAGAACCTCGGTGGCTGTATAATTGGGTGACTTTAGTCTGTTCGCGTAATGGACGGGCCGCAATTGCGTTGCATTCCTCCCACCGTCCAGTACAGTGAGACTGCGTCGAAATAAGCTCTTTTGGTGCTGCAGCTGGAATGCTGGCTCACCTTTCTACTAGTTGTTGAGGAACTACTCGAGGTCAGAGTGAGGCGCAGACCAGAGAATGAACGGGCCTATATCGCACCCCGGCTCGGTTACGCGAACAGAGTAAAGTCATCCGATTTGTATTAGCACAGCTCAAGTGATCCATGGGCGGCTGGTATTGACGGTGCGTGGGATACTGTGAGAGGTGGCTGGGGTGGGCGGCACGCGAACATGGGCGGCATGCGCACAGACACAATAGGGCTTTTGCCTTCGGCGGGAGTCTAATTCCTTGACGTGTTGTATCGCGCTGCGACTTCACAGTCTGATGCAACTAAATTCAGCGCATCGGATGGGCCAACTTTTATGATGATCAGACCATTATTTATCGAGATAATTGAGGGTGTGTTGGATATATGCACCTTTCAGTTTGGTCGTTTCCGCCACTTGCTTCGGGGCTTTGGGCAGCTGTTTCACGCACCGTAGTGTCCCATACTATGATCGCCAGCAGATCTTGCAAAACTATTTGAGTTGGGTAACATGTACATATTTATGAATCCAATAACCATATTTGGTGCAGCCACTAGCTTGGTGCATATGCAGGATCCAGCAGACAGCGAAAAGCCGCTGACGTACGGCTGCACTGAACTTGACACACTACAGTTTATAGTTCACCCTCGCCGCCTACGGGAAACTTTCAGTCGTGCTTTCACACTTCACTCACTCTCCCACTGAACGATTGAAGTAAACGAGCCTCAACACGGTCAAAATGCAGCGAACCACTGAACTGATGAAATGTCGGGAAGAGCTTGATAAAAGACCCGACACTAATCTCGAAGATTTATGGAAACAGACAAAGGTTCGTGGATCTTGACAAAGCCCGAAACAAAGAGCTTACCACTCCTATAGATTTATTTTAAAGAGCAGACGGGTTACGATCTCGATGATCGAATCCCTATCGGTGAACTGCAGCAGAAAAGCAAGGAGGTGGATAAGATACAGGTTTCTAAAGTCAAGAATGCATTCGAACGAGCCAAATATATCTTTGCAAAAGTTTTCAAGGTAATCTGGAACTTTTGGGAGTTCTTCCAGCCTGCAATCAAAGAGATACCTTTGGCAGGGGCAGGCGTCGAGTTTCTGGCTAAGGCTATCGACTTGCTCATTCGGGCGACTCAAAATTATCAGGCGATCTTCGTCAAGGCTGCCCAGCTATTTGAACACGTGGGATTCTTTTCCATGAGATTCGAGATGCTTATGGAAGCTGAGAGCGAGGGCGCTCGATTGCATCCCAAATATGTGAGTCTCTTCTCCGCTGTGTGAACCATACTACTACCACTTTCGATTCCGCGAGTGAGCAACTGAAAGCTGATCGTGCTGTTTTAACCACAAAATAGACTCAGTTTCTTCATACCATCATGGCGCATATGGTGGACTGTGTTGCGTTATACATCAAACTGAACTCGAAGCCAGAAGTGGACCCCCATGAGTCGAGAAGCCAACGGTTCACGCAAAAAGTCAAGGGTGGAGTGCACGTCGCCGGGCAATACTTTAACACAATGGCAACGGGAGACGATGCAGGTGTGGGTGAGCAACTGGTTAAACTCCAAGATCTGATCGAACAAGAAGGCAGGCTCTCCACCGCCCTCATTCTAGCATCTGTCCTCAAGATCCACAAGGATGTGGGTGCCGTTCGCAGGTCCGTAAGCACCGTGATGGACAAGCTGAGCCTTGTTCACGATAGCATTATCGAGTATAGCACCTCGCTCACTTCGCAACACGTTGACAAACTTAAGGCATCATTATATATTACTCATGAGCCTTGGAACGATGCCTTTAGTGCTTGTGCAGAGCGCTGTGTGGCCGGAACAGGCGAATGGCTTCTCCTGGACGAAAAGTTCAATGCCTGGGCAACTACTCAAAATGATGCTCCCCACATTTTCGCAATCGAAGCCGGATCGAACTTCGGAAAAAGTTATCTTACAACAATCGTCATCGCCCATCTCCACAAGCGAGCTTTGGAGGATATTAAAACACACTCCGTTATTGCGTTTTACTACTTCAACAGTGCATCCAAGGATCTTACAGCTGCTGCGGTTGTAAGGGCAATTGTCTTTCAGCTCTGCACGCACAATACGCGGTTCTTCGATCATGTCAGAGGTCGCCCTGAAGAGTTTTGGAAGGCTAGTTCTAGCTCGGCCATTGATCTTTGGACTAACCTCATCGTGAAAGTATCCTCTCAACACACAGACTTGTCCGTTTTTATCATACTTGATGGCTTGGAGATGCTGGCAAACGAGCAGCTCCAAATCCTCTCTAAAGTCTTGGCAAGCCCAAACAAGACGAATCAGGGCTTGCGCATCTTGCTCGCAGGCAATACTCGCTGTTTAGAGTCGGTTTCCAAACGTGTCGGTCACACCCTCGTTAAGATTACTCTTGACAATGCATACCCTCATCGAGGTGACGTAAGTCTTGTGGCCGAAGCCGAGCTCGCTCGCTGCGACATTTTCTCGGATGAACTTGATGATCCTGAGGTGCGTGAGTGTATGGCTCGTACCCGCAATAGTCTGGTTCAGGCGGTGAGCGGCGACTACTATCTGCTACAGTCGCAAATACGTGAGATCCGACACCTCTGGTCAACAGATGAAATCGACCGAGTACTAAATCGAGCGGTAAAGGGCCGCAACGCCACTATAGAGCGCCACTTGTCCAACCTCGCAGTTAGGGTATCGGAGACAGAGCTCTTTAGATTAAGAGATGGACTTCATCTTCTGGCTGTATTAAATATATTGGACGCGCCGATGCCGCACATTGTTGTTCTTGGGCAGTACCTTGCTAGTGGACGAGACTCCGCCACAAGCAGGACAAAAGTTCGAACTGCTTACTCAGGATTGGTCTCCATTGACACTGAGGGTTATCTCTCGCTTGCAACAGACGAGATGACCTCGTTCCTGATGCCAGATATGAAGGCGAGCCAGGCAATTGCAAGTCAAACTCAGACGGTCAACATCAAACAGGCGTTCTATGCCACTTTCAACCCAACATTCCTTAAAGAAAACGGCATAGATGATGAGTTTTTCGACTCTCGATCGCGCCTAAGCCACCTAGCGGGCTTCAAGGTGGAGCGCAATGTGGCCATGGCTAAAGTCGCCATTCACTTCATTGACTGCTTGTCCAAGATATCCACCACACAACGCAAGCAAACTAGCCACGAAAATTATCCGTTGCACAGCCTCTCTACCTTTACGAGAGAGATACTGCCTAAGCTTCTGCAACACATTGAAACATCTCAGCTGGTTGATCCCGACAGAATTGATCTCGGCTATCAAGTCACTCGTTTATTCTTTGAGGATACCATGTTCGATGTTTTCTGGCCGTTAGAAGTTTTATCGCAGTACGTAACCACCTGGGGAAAAAACGAGCAATACTTCGATGCTGCGTATGGTATCGTGAAGCACCCTGGTATCATCAAACAGCTCGAAAGACAACCACGCAGTAAATCCTGGGCGACAGAATTACAACAGATGTCGAAAGCTAGCGACTTGCAAGTGGCGTTAAGCAAGATGGTCGCCAGGAGATGGTTGCTCAGTATGTCATTTTGGACACAGGACGACATACGCAACTTTTTCCTGTGGTTCTCAACCGTCCAAGAGTTAGGTCTTATCAAAGAGAAGAAAGAGAAGAAAGAGAAGAAAGAGAAGAAGGTGGCTTATGAGCCGTACGATCCAGAAAGAATAACTGGCTGGTTCACTCCACCAAACTGGGAGAAGATAAAAGCATGGGTGTTAAGTAATGTTGACATCGATGACGACCGCGCCAGCTTTGATATCCAGAGGGCTGCGGTTCTCCTTGCTTTTGGAGGCAAGAGTGAGGAACCTGCTGAGATTCTTGAACCGTATCGCGACATGGATTGGCGTGCCAACGTATGGCTTGCTGAAGCAACGTCCTTGCATGATAATTTCGACGCTGCGTATGAAGAAGTCGAGCAGTGTCTAACCTTGCTTCTTGAGTTCGACGTCGATGAAGCGACAATAACCAAAGTAAACGATTGCTTCCTAGACTGGATGTACCATTGGGACAGTTTCCCCAGCGACATGCAAGTTAGGGAGAAGATGATAAAACTCAATGAGCAGAAGCCAGGTATTCTGTCTTCATTCATGTGGGCTCAAACTTTCGAATTCGCTTTCTACGTGAAGGGGCGGGATGCGGGATTGGACTTCTTCCAGGCGCAATACCAGTCCAAAAAGCCGACGATTTGCGAGATATTTATTCGTCAGGCCTCATATCACTACCTGCACATCCCGCTAAGTCGAACGCTTAGTGACGATCCAGAGGGCAGTCGTCTTCGATATCTGTGCGGTATTTACAAAGACGCCATTGCGTTTTGCGATGAGAAACCAATGTTGTCTCCCCATGATATGCATAGGGCACGCGTCAGGCTTAACTACTGGCTCGGTCGCCTCTTCTTCGTCTCTAAAGGCAAACCCAAACTCAACGAAGTCATCGCAAGATGGGAAGGATTGTTGAAGGACTTTTGCCTCAACCCTTCGAATAGAGACCTTGATATTCTTATCCCTATTATCAAGCATCTTTGTTCGGCCTACACCCAAGTCCTGCGGAGGGAATACACAGACATCGAGGCTGATCACATCATTTCGCAGGTAACAAAGCTGCACAATGTGACCCGCTCCTGGCAGGAACCCATCGCTCTCAAGCTTTATTTTCGTGTATCACTATGTCTCGCCCGTATCTATGTGGTGCGCGGTGAGACTGCAAAAGCGCGCGAAATCCTGCAAGAGCATGCTGATTCGGCTTTTTCTATGCTCTCGCAACGCAACAACGAATCGCTGTTCGGCATCGGCTGGCTGTATCTGGCATCCATCCTCACAGTACTGGATCAAGATGACGTACGGGAAAAGTGGGCATGGTCCAAATTTATGCTGTTGCAGGAATTGCGGCGAGAAAGCATAGAATACTATACTGAGGCCAGTGAAGGCGGCGACAACCCCACTCTGGACATTGCAGTCAAGCAAAGAATTGATGCTATCAAGACCAGCGAGGAATACAATTGCTTCGACAGCATATCAGGGAGGGATCCTATTGATTATACGTCGGCGAGCGAATTTTACCTACCGTGGTTTGAGAGCATAGTCTGCGACGGCCAGGACTGCGAGGCAACGACGAAGAAGACGTCAGACCAACCAGCACCAATCAACAGCGAGCCCCTGCAAAGAGCGGATGGAATCACGTTCAACAGTATCTCCGTGCCTACCCCGAGGATAATTCCTGAGTCGGTTACTTTCAGGGTGTGTAGAGATTGCATGCTATCCAAGATGTGCAAAACGTGCTACTGTCAGCTAAAGGAAGGGTTCCTGCCGGCCATGGGATGCAGCAAAGACCACAGTGCTCTGATTGTACCTGCTGCGTATGATGATTATGATAACGATAAGGATATGGAGATCGTTGCTAAGGAGAAGGAAAAGTGGAACACAAATAGCTATTCCGGATAAGGAGCTTCCTATATTATAGCAGCTGCTAGCATATAATCGCAATTATATTACCTTACTAATACCAGTCTGGGGATAGAGTGCACTGGAGGCAAAGTGGGGCATGGATGCTTCTTAGGAATATCGTTAAAACTTGTCTCGTGATTATATCGGCGCAGCGGGCAGGTCTCGAATAGAACTTTATGGCTCGTTGTTACTAGGAGAGGCTCTCAAGCTGGAGGAGAAACGTTTGGTTAATATGCAGATTTCACAGTGTAAGCACTGTTGATTCACAGGTAATTTAGGTGGCGATTATTGTTACATGACAGCTACCTGAAGATATTGTTCTTCCGACCCGGTGCGTTAGCGCAGGCGGCGGCAGAGGAGGCATTTTGCCACCTGCAGCGGCAACTTTATGTAAGTCACGTATAATTTGGTGCGGTAGTTAGGCCTTTGACTGATGAATTCAAGATGAACGCAATGGACATGCCCGAGCTGATTGCTATTGGGATGGCACAGCTCCCTACTGCAATGGAGAATGCGAAAATGGATACGAGGAGAGGGGTCGTAGTCAATGTGGGGATAAAAGCTGCTGTCGGACTGGGTCCAAAGCTTTGTGCTGTAGGAGCTCAGAGGACACTTATTTACGATCCTGATTACAGTGTCACGTGTACCCTATATTCTAGCTCGTACAATACAAGGTTATGACGTCGTTAGGGTCCAAAACTAAAGGTACATACGTTTTGCTAGTTGTCACCTACTGTACGTACATATGGAGCTATGAAATACCAGCTGAACAAAGCCGTCTAAACAAGTCCAGAACTTGGAGGGCCGGGTAATCTATAGCAGGGTGCTGAGCCTCTTAGACTCTTGCTGTCAGGCCAAGTTCTGACAGAAGTCTCTGATTCTGGAACATCGAGTCGACATTATGTTCGCAAAGAATATGTTAACGAGGACTGTTCGCAGCATTCAAGGCACTATCGTGCGAGGGTAAAATCATGACTTGATTCTGAGTAGAGGCATGTCCCATGCTATGAATCTCATTGAACTACTCTGGATTTATCCTCAGGTTTGAAGATTGTTTAATCTCTTGGCATCGACTGCTCCTCTGCCAGAAGCATATGTCCATAAAGTTCAAGAAACCCAAGCTTAGGCAGTGATAGTTGATAACGCAGCGGTCCCGGAAGCAAGGCCAATCTCAGTCTCTGTCAAAGTGGATTGATGTGCACGAGTGAAAAGAAGAAGCAAGACTTCTACTGTGAATTTTATCTCATTAAATACTAAGAACAGGGGTTCTATGCACTCTATGTGTTATTTTCACAAGGGGTGATAACAAAGGAGTAAGCAAAAGATAGGGCAAGTGATTACTGCATGTGGTCCTTTTGCTCAACTGGGTATTCAACTGCGCCTATAGTTACAAACATGCATCCAACTTACGCCTGCTCACTCATTGCTATTAAATCAAGGCGCCCTTACACAGCGCGGCTTTTCCCTTAGCCCCCAACAACATATTAGAGTGAGGGGGGGAAATGGTCATGTGTGGGTAAAGGAGTTATGATGCCTTGTGCGAAGTGTAAATATCTTCAAACTTTATCTGATGGTGCTGATGGCCCCCAACTACACCTGGAGCAAACCCGCCTCATGCACCTTGATCAGCGGTGGTTGCTCGATTGCTGTGGTAGGACGTTAATTGTCAATGATTACTCCATCTACCGTCACGGTTGTCTACCGGCAATCGCTAGAGTCTCTTCGTACCTAGCAGATCTCTGTTGAGGGGCCCTTCCAACTTCCCACAGTGACATTGCGAGTGATGTGTGGTCGTGACCGCAGCTTTGCAGGGATTTGATTGCGCACTTGGTATCGTCATTTCTATTGCGGGTAGCGCTGCGGAGGGTCTTCGGGTATAAGGAGGTCGTTATACAATACAGCTGTTTTATGGAAAACATCAACGTTGCTTCAACTGATAGTCATAGAGACGATATGTAAAGGAATTCTTTGCTCCTCTATACACTCGCGTACGGGTTTCTCGGGACTTGATGAGACCTTTTTCTAGGTGAGGTAGTGCGTTCAACTCTGAAGTGACTGGTTGACAGGTACCAGGGATGATGGATTGCACCGGGAGAACAAGCCCGCAGCCAAGCTATGATAGACCGCTGTATATACTTGCGACAGGAGCCAAGGCTCTTCTTACGAATGCAGCTTTCACATGAGAAGTGCGTCCAAATTTGAAGATATAGAGGTGCAAGGTGTGACGATTTGATTCAGGTTAGCCACGATCCCTTCACTGTCTAGACTGCTTCCCCTTCATATACAAGGGATGCGTATGGATCATCGTTAGAGTCGGTTGGTAATGCTCGGGGCTCTTCTCAGGGTTGCAAAGGCGTTCGTAGGGTCAACGGCGGATTCAACACGAATCACTCATTGATGTCGAAAATGGGGTTTACAGTTGTGGTATATCGTTGTGTTTAGTTGTACGCCTTGGGAGACTGAACTTTCGAAAAGACTTAGATGTCGAAAGTGGTTACTGGGATCAGCGTTTTTCATCTCAAGTGCCGCCGGTTGACTGAGATATCCTTTGCTTGGCGCTCTTAATCATTAAGCCCTGGATTATAGAACAGGTCTTGTCATTGGGATGTTTGTTTTTATCAAGGTCCTTGATAGCATTTTGAGTCTTTTTCAGAGGCGTAGAACAGAGCAAGGGCAAGGGACGTGAGCATTGTGTGTTTACTCAACCACATGTATTATTACAGTAGGTAATTCACATCCATATATAACAAGCTATATAACAGCTTCCGCGCCTTAGCTACTCGTACATTCTCACGTAAGGGATGTGAACGGCGGGGTACTGGGAGTCATGGGGGCCAAAAGGACACTTCCAGTAAGTCCGATAAGAGTTAGATGTCTTGGATAAACCGTCTTTCTTATATGTGGTCGTGGTCATCTTAGTGCAGGGCATATCGAGCTGTATGGTGCTCCATCGCTGGTAGACAGCAGTACCGGTCTCCATTTTCCAGCGTCCGTTGGTAAGAGTAAAGTCCTTGAGCTGAGAGTCGGTAGCTCGAATAAGCCAAAAGTAAGTCTTGGCAGCTTCAGACAGAGCGTTATTGAGGTTACCCTGAATGGAGATAAGACCGTTTCGAACATACACGGCGTCTTGGTCGTTGCCAAATTCTGCCTGGAAGTCTTTCTCCCAGTTGATTGCAATCATACTGGTGACAAGCTCGTGAAGGGTCTTTGAAGCCGTCAAGTACTCGGATACAAAAGACTTTAGAGGCCCAAGGTCAGTGGAGACAGTATTGGCCGTAGAAGGCATTCCTTCCACAACCGGCATAAGCCTGAGAACGTCCTTGGCGACCTTTATCTCGTTGTTCTTGATCCTGTTGACCATCTCATCGGCCGTGGGTATCTTAGCCCAGCTTGCTCTGAGCTCATTGACCTCTTCCAGTAAACGGGCGACGCCAAAGTTGAGATTGGAAAGGTCTTGACCGGCCGAACTGAGTTTCAGGGATAGAATGACAACACGGTCTACATTGGTCAGGAACTTCTTGATATTGGGGCGGTCATTTCCGCAATAGTTTAGGGTGATGCAGATGGCTCTTTTATAGTTGCTGAGGGTGGACTCGATGTCGTTATAGGCTTTGGTTACGTCTTTGGTAGCACCCATCACATAGCCAGTCGACTTCTCGAGAAGTTCAAGGTTGTCTCTCCATCGGTTCAGGACGGGAACGATCGGGCCGAGGAGGATTCTATACGTTGCGGTGAGGTAGTTACTGAAGACGGCATAGATTTGGGTCGAGTTGCAGACGCCAGTGACGCGGCAGGGATGGATAACCGCAATCATGGCTCGGAATGTGCCACGGGCCATCTGAAGTCATGTTAGCAAAGAGTTTTATAGTGGGAGAGATGAGGGTAGATACGCACCTCAGCCCCCAGTGCAACAGACCAACCGGTCTGTTTGAGTTTGTTCAAGGTTGCATCCTTATTATCTCCATACTTTAGACCGCCCTTTGTGATGCACTATACTCAGTCAGTATGGGAGAATCGAGAGCGTTAAGTGGAGTGCGTACTGTTTGCAGAGTCTCAGACTGGTCCAGGTATTGGGTGTTGGCCAGGTCGAAGTTACCCGCCGAGGAAGACGTGAACTTGCCATCGTTGTTCAGAGTACGCAGCTTGGTGAAACAGTTGCAGACGGGGTCTCTGGCATTAAGGAACCTGTCGCCGAGGGTTTTGCCAAGGGCCTGTCGGATCTTTTCACAGACGTTGACCTTGGCGTAGTTAATCTGAATACTAGTAGGGACATTCTTGTACGTAATATCAACGCCTGTTTCTGTAAGTATATATTTGATGCACGCGTGTAGACACGACTCTTACCTGCGACGCAGGCGAGCTTCGTGCATGTCTTGGGCTTCGTCTTGGTGCCGCAGTTGTACTTGACTTCCTTTTTCGTCTTGCACTTATTGTGCTGTCGCTTGTTGTTAATTCACACTCACGAGGTTCGTAATAGCCTGTTAGGGGGGACATACCGTCTCAATCTTCTTCCTGGTTGTTATGATCTTGTAGCCATTGGGAACCGTGATGGTTGCTGTGCAGCCCGAGTTGACACTGCCAGCACAAATATCGTTGAGACTACTCTGTGCTGACACCACATCCCCAAGCAGCATCAATGGCATCAAAACAGTTAAAAACTTCATTTCTTTGATGGTTACTCTGAATTCGTGACAGAAGAATCCAGCAGGTGATTAGCAAAAGAAGGGAAATCCCTCGCGGGACATCTTGTTGATTTAGCAACTTCCTCCCAACGAGCTGATTACCGGACCCGGCAAGCTGAAAAATGTGGCTCAAACTAAGCAAGCATAAATCCAATAGTGTCACCTTCCCAATCAGCCTTGTGGGAAAGACATGACTGACAAGGGGGAAGCTGAAGCAAAGCAAGGGCTACGACGTTCATGATACAAACTACACTCACCACAGAAATCACGATTTTAACCTGGTCCCTTGCTTAGCTCGATATTCTTAGCGTGAAGGGCTGAGGATTGGTCTGCAGGTATTGGTCCACATTAGCGAGGGAACTCTTAGCGGGTCTATTCAAGGGCCGAGAACATACACAACTAGACAACTGCCTTACCCGAACATCGGCTGGTCCTTGATTCAGCTGGCTTGATCCCTGCACCGGCGCCAACTTCAGCGCGTGGGGTTCACCATGACTAACTGTGATAAAACAAGCATACATGATAAGCTTAAAAATTGAGTTATGCCATTCACAGACTCCCTGCTTTTATTTCTGCTTTGTGGAATTAAAGTGGTATATTTTCTGTTGATTGTGATTGGTTAAGATGTAAATCCGCAGCTGTGAACTAGATGATGCTTGAGCTCGGTTGTTCGCAAACGCGATCAGATAAGGTTAAGGTTTTCGGTGATATATACACTTTTCAAAGGGCATTATGACTCCTTTGCCCACACTTGACCTTTTTTTTGCCCTGCCTAAACATAAGGTTTAGGCACAGCATAAATGCCCTTCTTTCCTTGCTTCCATCCGGCTTTTTTTCCTCTTCCTTCCACTTACATCAACAAGCTTCAACCACAACCGCACCTCCTCAACAAGGTCAGTAAGTCCGTAGGGATAGTTGAAAGCAGAGACCTGACATAGATAACAGCTACACCTCCGCAACAATGCCGACCCCTACAGTCATCCACTTCTTCAGGTGCCCCAATCATCACAGGGCTACTGTCACCATCTTTGGGGAGCTAGTTATCTCTCCAACAACCTTCTATCAAGAGGCTATAGATCGCCTGTTGCAGCAGGGTTCGCAAACGCGTCGGTGATTTGGGACAAGCAGAAACAGGACACCGAGGCTGCAACGCTCTGAGTCGCCTTGCTAGCTCCGTTATCTCCTTCGTGTTCAGTTTCTGTATCGATAGTGACAAAATCATAAAGCCTTGATGTCGGAGGCAAGTTGAACTGGCTCGCACGCGACAGATTGAGGTTTGGTATATTTTTAAAGGGAGGGGAAGGAGAGCTGGGAGCAAGGTCGGCGCAGCAGATATAGTAACTTTTGATGTTAAAATGACGAATGAAGTAGAGGCCGCAATTGGTCTTCGGTGAAAACTCAAGGCTTGGGACCATTGTGCAGGCAGATACTGAGACAACTGACTCGCTCGCCACCTGTCAGCGCTCACTTTGAACTTGCGCCGTGCTTAACAAGAGTATACTCATTCCAATATAAGCTAACTACTGTGCTACTTTCGGACTAAAGCTCCAGTTCCTGAATCAAATTTACTCCAAGCGACACTTTGACTGGAAGCTACTACGAGTCCAATCTCACTATTGACTGACATATGTCACATGGAGCTTGGTGGTAAATATGAGAGAGAAAGTCTCTGTCCGCCGTGCTTTGATGAGACCTTTTGTAAATGTGCTGTTAGCTGCGATCTGAGATCCTTGGCAGTTCAGAGCGATGTGGGTTGTCGGCCACACAATGACTTGGTCACTTTGAAAAGACTGTTTCCCCCTGTGGCTATGCCCCAGTTATATTCTTGAAGCATCGGCGTAACTCTTCGACCATTGAGATAACTGTGTTTTGCCCCTAGGTCATAACCTCACCTGCCGCCTGATTCACGATTACCATCTGTAGTAGCAATTGATGTTTGGGTCATTAGTTCTTCCACGTCTCGTTTCTGCAAAACGATGTCTGGGAAATAATATGCGCGACAAAGTTAATGTACGGTGAACTTGCTCACTTATTCCAGCTACTCTAGTATATACGCTTTGATCTTAAGTTAAGCTCTGGCGATAGTCCAAGACTGCACCTGTACTAAGATACATACCGTGTTGTTTTGTCTGTATAGGGTACAAAGATGCAAAACCAGCTTCTACGGCTAAGGCCGGAATGACTTGAAGTTAGTGCGCTCTGTTGAAGTACTGAGATTTACAACCACCAATGTTCAATGTTGACACCCCTGTCTAAACAAAAAAGTGACAGTATTGGTGAGTCGGATATTTAGGCGCCACGTAAGAATGCAACGGAGGATGACCTCCGGCGCCATGTATAATGTTAAATTGGCTGCGCTGTGCCACACTTATCCCTAAATTGGTAACCCCGCTGTCTTCCCTATTGAGAATGCCAAGACTGACCAGTCAGGCAAGTCCGTTGACAGTTTGCCGACAAGCGAACTCACCCTGCAGCAAAATGTTAAGGAAATAAACGTCCTTCCACGACATTTGCTTTCAATCAAAACGCTCGTTCACTTCTGATGAAGTCCGGTAAAAAGGGCTACTATTTTCTGACACCCTGTATCCTACTAAACGGTCTCCATTTAATCAAGTGACAGTACACATCTCATCAGTTGAAGTTGATTGAATTGGAATACCAGCTGTCGGTTAACTTTAAATGCTGGTATTAATTGCTTATGATAGCTAATTCCAGACGACACATCGCGCTGCAATTATATTGGCGGCAGTCGCTTGGGTACAAGCATGACACACTCGCTGATGGACTCCAGCTTGGGTTGCCCGTTCCTAAGAATAGTGAAGATGCGAATCGCGACAGCCTCATCGTGGAGCGAGGGCTCTACAATTGACGGTAAACAATTCAAGTGCTGGAGATGTCTATCTCCCAGACCTATGGCAATAATACTCTAGCCTGGGATAATGCAGTTGTAAGTCAAGGGCCACTGTGTTTTTTATCACCTACGCCTTCGAAAAACTGCATCTTGGAAAACGTCAAATAGTAAGCTAAAGCACATCCAGGATCATGGCGTCCGTCGGTCCGTGGTCAAGTCAATTCGCTACCCCTAAACTGTTTAAGCATTGTCGAAATCACCTGATACATAAGAATCTGGCCTTTCGCTTTAACGTGAGGTCCTACCTGATCCTTAGCAATAGAGCCAAGCAATTTGGGTGCTTAAACTCAGGTGCTTGTCCAATGAGCGTTGGTCGGAGCGTTTAGGAGATAGAGCACATGAAACGTTTGAGAACGCTAATGCGAACCTGGATCAAAATAGCCAATCAACCTCAGGATGCAAGACAGGGAACAGACTGAGGCAACCTTAATATTAATATATATGATGCCGCGATTGAGCGACGGAGAAACGTGCCGCGAATGGTAATCTATCAGATACATTGCTCCATGACCAGAGACTACTCAACGAAAACTGCTTCGCGGGAAAACAGCCTCCGAGAACTGCTAGGAACAAACTGTTAATTGCGGGCAAGCAGCCTCCGAGGGATGCCAAAAAGAGACTGCCAATTGCGGGCGCGTAGCCTCCGAGGATCCACCAGGAGTGCAACTGTCTCCTAAAGGGGTCGACAATAATTAAAGTTAAAAAAGTTTATACCATATAAAGTTGCAGAGATTCTACCTACCGTTTTCCAATCATTAACTGGGGATTTATCATCATGGTTTCCTATCGCTCGTTATGGCTTCTGGCCATAACGCCTTGTGAGTCGGGACATATTCCGCCTTGAAAGTTCATAAAGTGCTAATCTTAACAAGTTATCCAGTTTGTATCTGCTCAGCAAGCAACACCCGCACCTTACACCGATTCCAAAACTGGGATCGTGTTCGACACATGGAAGGCACCTAGCATGACCTTTGGTTTCAGTTTCCCTGGAGACGGACAGACCACCGACGCCGATGAGTTCATTGGATACCTTGTAAGGCGATACACAAGATTAATAGCTCTCCGTTTTGACCATTTGAACAGAATTGCGCTACTCCAAAAGGGAAGGGTACTGGATGGTGCGGTCTCTCCTACGGCGGACCCATGACAAACTCACTCTTACTCTTTGCCTACCCCCACGACGGCGAGATCCTTACTGCCTTCCAATGGGCCAACGCCCAAGTCGAGCCTGTCCCGTACAAGGGCGACGCTGTTCTGACCCAGATCTCCTCCAGCATCACTGAGGATGGCTTTACTCTTATCTATCGCTGCCAGGGATGCACTTCCTGGTCACAAGACGGAAGCTCGGGTCAACTGGCGACCACATCTCCGATTGCCGTTCTCGGTTGGGCTCATAGCACTACGGATGTGATCGACCCGGAATGCCCACGTGAGGCCCGCATGCTCCAGCACGACACTCAGAGCATCTTTGGTGGCCAGCTTACCAGCAACAGTTTCAATGGTGAATATGAGACTTGGGCTAAGCTTGCTACTAAGGTAGTTGAGGGCGAATGTGACGGTGGTGGGAAGCCTACTTCCAGCGCCACCAGTGAGCCTACCGCGACCGCTGCACCACCCACCGGAACTCCCGTCCCAAGCGACACATACGATTACGTTGTAGTCGGGGGTGGCGCTGGTGGTATCCCCATCGCCGACCGTCTCAGCGAGGCTGGCAAGAAGGTCCTTTTAATCGAGAAGGGACCTCCATCCTCTGGCCGTTGGGGCGGTACTCGTAAGCCAGACTGGCTGAAAGATACCGACCTGACTCGCTTCGATGTTCCCGGGCTCTGCAACCAGATCTGGGCCGACTCTTCCGGCATTGCCTGCCCCGATACCGACCAAATGGCTGGTTGTGTTCTGGGTGGAGGGACAGCTATCAATGCTGGTCTGTGGTGGCGTCCCAATCCACAAGACTGGGACTTCAATTTCCCTGATGGCTGGAAGGCGAAAGATATGGCCAAGTACGAGCAGCGTGTCTTTGGTCGCATTCCTGGTACACGTTTCCCATCAAAGGATGGCAAGCTATACCTCGACCAGGGTTTCAATGTTGTCGCTGGAGCACTTAAGAAGGCTGGTTGGAGCGAGGTGAATGCTCTTGAGAAGCCGGCCGCCAAGAACCGCACTTATACCCACCCGCCTTTTATGTTCTCAGGAGGTGAACGTGGAGGCCCGCTAGCTACCTATCTCGTCTCTGCTAAAGCGCGAAACAATTTCAAACACTGGACCAATACCCAGGTGCGACGTGTCGTTCGCTCTGGTGGTCACGTTACCGGCCTTGAGGTCGAGCCTTTCGCTGGCGCTGGTTATGTCGGTACCGTCAAGCTTACTCCCGAGACTGGTCGTGTCGTTCTTGCGGCGGGCACCTTTGGTAGTGCTAAGATTCTCCTTCGCAGTAAGTGTTATCATACTGTACGCTGTCAGAATGTAATGATTCTAATCATGCTTTGTAGGTGGCATTGGCCCAGATGACCAGCTCAATGTCGTCGCCAAATCTAGCCTTGATGGTGGCTCCATGATCGATAAAGACCAGTGGATTGACCTCCCTGTCGGCTACAATCTTGAGGACCATACCAATGTAAGTGCACATGATACAATCATCAGATTATTGAGCTAACTGTATGGTAGACCGACACAGTCATCAAGCACCCCAGCGTTGAATTCTATGACTTCTACAAAGCTTATGATGATCCTATCCCAGCTGATAAGAAGAAATACTTGGGTCAGTATACACAATCTTCTGCAACTCAGTCTTAAAGGCTAATTTAGAGGTAGATGGGCGCTCTGGCATCCTGGCTCAAGCTGCCCCCAACATCGGCCCGGTCATGTTTGACGAGATTTATGGCGCTGATGGTCGCGTCCGATCTATGCAGTGGACTGCTCGCGTCGAGCCAAGTCTCGGTGAGACTAGCAACAGTAAGTACCAGTTAACAGTTGATGCAACGAATCAAATCAAACCTAACTCGTGAGTCAGAGTCCATCACCATTAGCCAGTACCTAGGCCGTGGTGCCAAATCACGCGGTCGCATGACCATCACCAGTGCTCTCAACACCGTTGTCTCTGGTAACCCCTACCTCAATGATGCCGATGACAAGAAGGCTGTTGTGACTGCCCTTGACAACCTTCGTAAAGCTCTGTCTGGAGTAGAGGGTCTAGAGTGGCTCCAACCAGCTCCTGGTGTCACCTCGCAGAAATATGTTGACGATGTAAGTGATTGATGAATCTTTAGTGTGGTTTATGAGCTTGACTAATAGTACATACAGATGGTCGTTTCGTGGAGCAACCGCCGTGCCAATCACTGGATCGGAACCAACAAGCTTGGCAAGGATGACGGTCGTCAAGGCGGTACAGCTGTCGTTGACCTTAACACCAAGGTCTACGGCACTGACAACCTTTTCATCGCCGACGCTTCGATCTTCCCAGGCATGGTCACCGCTAACCCCAGTGCCTACATTGTCACCGTCGCCGAGAGGGCCAGTGACGCTATCCTAGCTCTACCAGTCTCCAAAGCGCAGGGACAGTACGAGCAGTGCGGTGGCAGTAAGTGGACTGGCAACATGCAGTGTGGCAAGGGCTTCTATTGCAAGACGCTCAACCCGTTCTACTCTCAGTGCTACCCTGATTCTAAATGACAAGGCTAATGTAGACTGCATTGCATCAATCAAATTACCCTATGTATATACTTCTGTTCCAGTTCTACCATTTTTTTTACACAGCGAAAGACGCCTAGCTAGCCATATTACTTGAGAACTTTCTATGACTTTATGGTATTGACAGTGTAATACCTGTGACTATCTTAATAGCTTTACAGCGCGCATCTACTCTGGCTGTTGAGATATACAGCAAGGAGAGCGCAAGTGACTAAATACGGAGTTTATCATCTGTAAACATGATCATATACCTCAAAGTGCCCTAAGCAGCTTAATTTAGATTTCAGCTGCATTTATTTTGGCACTCATGTTGTCAAAGCAGCACATGCTGTTAATGAAGTGTAAGAGCAGCACGGTCCACATCGTCGGGGACTTTCATTATGGAACCATAGTAATCCAATGTCAGGTCATAAGGAACAAATGGCTGGATATGATGTGTCTCGGGATGGATGGAAAACGGCTGTACGTCATAAAGGTTGTGGATAGGGCTAATTATGAGGATATATATTTCGGGGCGTCTAATCACCAAATGTGTGTCACTAGGAAACCCCAAGTAGATGAGGATACCATTAGTTGGAGCCTATGTAGAAAGCTATGCCTTAAGCAGTTTGCGATTACTGAATTGCGTATCCTTGATGTTTGAGATAAACTTAAAACTTCTGCTGTGAAATGATGTGGCATGCTTGCAAGGACGGCACGGCCTAATGGCCGGACTAACAGTAAGATTACCGCACATACATTCGCAGAGACCACGACCGAATAGGGAAATGAGTCCATGGCCTTTTGCACGTAGGTGCAGTCAAACCCTCCGTCACTGGAATATATTGGCCAATTTATTGGATCTCAGAATGTCTACACATAAGCTCTTGTATTGTATGTAAATACAGTTTTCCTTTAGTATGTAATATGATAAAGACCTTAAGTAAATGATAGATACTATTGCCTTGAACATTAATACTGACGCTTACATACCAGTCGCAAAGTAAGCTGGCACCACCAGTTAGCATCCTTGCTGTTGCCATAAATACTATCGGCATTGGCCTCCTATTCCGACTACTCTTCAGGCTCCTCGGCAAACAGCTCTTCAACATCCCACTCAACGTCCTCCTCCTCATGGTCAACAGCATCACGCTGCTGCAAGGGTGCGAGGTAATTGTTGATCTCCTCAGACGTCATCTCGCCAAGAACAATATCATTCACGAATTGCATAGTCTCGACATCGTGATCCCCTGCCTCCACTTTCTCGGTCCAGGTGTCCAAGGGGTCGAGCGACATAGGGCGCATCTGGAGTTCGGTCTCGTCAACCTCATGAGTGAAGTTGGACATAGGCTCGATGTCATCCAGAGTAGCCAAGACCATGCCGGACTCAGTCTTGAAGAACTTGAAGGTAGGCTCCTCCTCACGTTTCTTGAGCTTGCCCTCCTGGACCTGGTACCCATCGTTCTTGCACTTCTGGTTGGTGCACCACTTCACACCCGCGGAACCAGGGTTGCCAAGTCCTACTCGGATGTTGAAAGGCGCACGCTTCGTCTTCTTGATACGTTGGAGAGCAGCGCTGATGGTGCCTCCCTGGCTGTTGTTTTGCGACTTGGGCACACATCTGCTAACCTGTTTGCCATTGGAACGGGTCGAGGCAAAAGGGTACTCATCGCATGAGCCATACTTGGACACAGGAGTACGGCGCCCAACACCTTTGCCATTTTTGCCGCATCGGTTGTTAGAGCCACAGCCCGCAGTCCTACGACGAGATCGCTCCACGCTCGCGCTCGGCTGGTCGTAAGTCAGCGTGAGGGAGAACGTGGGAGATCCACAACGTGTAGCCCAACAGATGTTGGAACAGATCTCCGGGATCTTGTTGCAGAGGAATGTCATGTCAGGGGGAGCGGCTGCGACCTGGGGAGCAGCACCAAGCCAGGCCACAGCGGCCACAAGGATAAGGGACTTGAAAGACATGATAGCTAGATGCTTGAGAGTGTAGAATGTGTTCTGATGGATAGAAAGATGGATGATTGTGGTTTCTCAGTCGTCACCATCAACACGGCAGAATCATCATGCTTTATACTCGACGGTCATCCCTTTCTCTGCAGGCTGGGAGACCAGAACGACACTTCACCCCCATCGGTCTACCCTCAAGCCGAGCGACAAAACCCACAACCATGTCCAGGCCGTGATCCTTTCAACCTTGTAGATTGAGCTCGGGTGCAGAAGAGGTAACATTGTAAGCCACGGGGAAACGAGGTCCTTGGCATACTCTAATTCTTCACGAAAGAAATGCTGCTCTACCTTTCGCGACAGAAATGCTCTTTGTATTTTTGTCACCGACCTATTCTTCTACGGTTCAAAAGCATTCCGATACAATTGCTGGTCATGTTGGCCCTTGTCCACAAGAGAGGGACACGGCTGAGTATTGTTCTAGCCCTCGGGTACACTGTAAGAATTGTCAGATGTTCGGCTGACTTTAATAGGCTGCGCATGTCTTGGCTCTGCAGTGGTACGGTATGCCCCATCACTGCCTTCTTCGACACTCCACGACTGGACATCATCTATAGTCGGAGATTACCTGTTGGATGTGATTCATCTCTTTGAGGCAGGTAGTTAGTAAGCAATGGGTCTTGTCTCACAATTTACATAATTATTGTTGTCATCTTGAGCTTTCAACTAGGATTGGCTGTGGTTGAAAATAACCTAGGGCAGGGTAGGGATTCTGTGAGATATTTATATTGGCCCCCAATAGGTCTGATCGAATACAAGGGCTTTGCTTATGTCGACCCGATTTGGTATTTTCCAGCGCCCAACGCGTTACATAAGGGAATTACAGCACCTCCTCCAATAAAACAGATGCTTTACCGAAATAAAGTCATTCTATAAGCAGAATCAATAAGCTTATGATCTAACAGAGTTATTCTAACGGGGGAGGCACTGTAATCCCTTATTCAACTTATCTCGAAACGTGTTGGTTCCAAGTTTGGATACGAGCTAAGCTGATGCCGAGAGATGTATACCAAGGGTAAGCAGCCTCGGCGGCTTATTTCGCCCCGCTGTCACACGCTTACACAGCCAGCACATTGTCTCAATTGAGGGATTATCCGGGTCAATGCGCAATCAAGAACAGAGAAGGATTCTCAGACTCTTTGCTCACGCCCACTTCTTCCATTCCGGCACCAACTCCCTCTCAACTCTGGCATTGTTTCCTACTTGCACTTTGAAGCTTGGGACTCTTTCAGATATCTAACTATGGCGGACGACGAGCCTGTTTCGTTTGATGAGCATGGCGACTTTGATGAATTCAAGGCATACATCACTACTCCAGATGTGACCCGTGAACAGCTTCTCCCACGGCTCGTTCACCCGGAAGCCGACGATGATGGCGCCGTTCACATCGAGATTCACATTGGAAAGACAGCCCAAGAGCTCATTCAACATCATCGCGATACCACCACACCCATCACCAAGAATAGCAAAATCCATCCCAGGCTGTTCATTGTCGTTGATACAACGGACTTGGACAATCGGGGTGTTCTTCTTGTTGCCCTTGATGAGTACCACGGTTTCAACGACGCCGTTCGTGGTCCAGTCGAGGAGAAGCGTGACGAGCTGATGTCGCTTTCCATCGCAAATGATGATTGGTCTACGGCAAGACAAATCAGCGACGAAGACAAACCTGAAGCTGTACCGAAAAAATACTTTGCTGTCTACAACTTGCTTTCTGATCAAGAAGCATTTGACGAAGCGTTTGAGAAGCTGAATAGTGGTCTTTCCGAGGTAAATGTGCAAGACGATGAGAATGACGAGAATATGGAGGCGGATGTTGACTCTGGTGATGAGGAGGGCGAAGGCAATGATGATACAAACGAACAGGATGATGATGAGTGGGAGGATGAAGATGAAGCCGAAGATGAGGAAATGGGTGAAGAAGAGGAAGAGGACGAAGAGGGCTGGGATCACTATTACAAAGCCTTCAAGCCAGAAGTCCAAACTATGTCCAATGTCAAGGACACTCATCGAAGCCGGGCGTTGGAACACAACCAGGACCCCAACATGTTTGCCATTATCGACGGTGAGTATGAAAGTCAAGGGACACTTATTATGAGAGTTTCTCCAGAGGAAGATTCTTTTAGATGCAAGGGCGATGTTGCAGGGGAGATTTTGAGATGGATCTTCATTAGCTTTATGTCCTGGGATGAAGCAAAGGTGTTTGTTGCAAGGCTAAACTAGTTCAATTGGTTAAACTTATATGAAGATTCAAATGCAGCAGTAAACTTGTTATTATCATAATAATTCCAAACTCGGTTAAACATTCTTCTCATTTAACGCCCAACGAACATCGCTCTCGCCAGTCATTTGTGGGCAAACGGGTCATTATTCCCCATGGACAGTGTAGATATCTTCAGAAACCTTATCTGATGGCCGATGGCTCTCGCCAGTCGTCCAACTACAATACATTGTCGATTAAAGGTGGGCGGAGGCGCTTGTCTTGTTGACCCACACGAGAGCCACCTGTCACTGGTTATTTCAGACTGGACTAGCCTCTTGGATACAGTTAATCAGCGCTTGTTAACGCGGCCGATACGGAGCCGGATTAATTATCTCGCGTGCTACTTTAGTGTAGGTTAACTTCTAAGCGTTTTCCATCACCTAATGATGCAATTCCATATAAGCAATACGGCCAGCATAGTTGATGACGATGCCGCCTCAAAAAGCATCACGTGCTATGACTTTTACTGGGTGTGTAATTTTGTACTTTGTGATAGCTGCTGCATCTACTGACGATTGATTATCCTAGTTGTTGGACATGCAAAACTCGGAAAGTTAAATGCGACGAAAGACCAATTGCTTGCAAAAACTGTGAAAGGCGAGGCATAGATTGTGCTGGCTATGGGATCAGGCTACAATGGGTGTCGGATCCGTTGGGAGAGGCTCATACGAGTCCTGTCATACAAGGACGTATTAGCATGAAGCTGGGTGCGTGTGAGCTGTTCCTGAGTATTGACTGTCTATTGACTGTGCTCAAGACCGAGATCTACCAGTTTATAAATCCGAGACTGTTGACAAGCTTCTGTTGGAAGTCGACCAAGATGCCGAGACTGGGACGCTAGCTTGTCATGGTCCATTTTCGGCGTTCTCAGTAACTCAGACCGAGACAACACCAATGGATACAACGGTCACCTTCTGGTGGCCACCGAGTCCAGCGAGTTCCTCATTTTCTTTGATCTCCGCACTAGGGAACTCACCAACTGATGCAAGTACTGTTGGCACACTTGTATCAAGTGAGGTTCAACTAAGAGAAGAGGGCTTCATGGCAGAGGAAGGAAATTGCAATGGTGAAGATCAAGATCGTCCAGTCCCAGACACTTCAGACCTTTCAACCAACAACGATTACCGCATGGTGCGGCAAGTTCATACGACCCTCTTCGGGGATTCTCAAGTTGACTATTTGATGAGACACTATAATATTCACGTGGCAGGTGTCCTTGTTCCAATAAGCCATCCTGAGAACCCATTTCGAACCCTCTACTTATCTACAGCGATCGAGGGCATATTGCAACAAAATATGCAGATGGGAAAATCAAGAAGATTGGCCTATACGGCGCTTTCTCAGTCCTTGTTAGCATCCGCCGCGTTTCACCACTGGAAGTGTAACCAGCGACTTGTGGAATATCGAGAAACCGGAGCTAAATACCGGTACCAAGCCATTCAATCTCTACGAGATACGATTGAGGAAGCGCCACTCACAGCGAATTATCAGACCTTGATGATGGCGATACTGTCTCTCGTGACAATAAGTGTAAGTCATGCGCTATGACCAACCGCAAAGATTTCTAACATGTTATAGGTTTTAACAGGAGAGGGTGATGACTTTCGTATGCATATCCAAGCGGCAGCTCAGCTTCGAAGTTTGCGGAGCCGATGGAAGTTAATGAGCCGTCCATCCAGACAGCTCAATGAACTAGGTGCCTTTTTGTCATTAATGTCACGGACCATGTCTTTCAAACCATCCCCAACTTCTTGGGATGCTACCAGCGACGAGACCCATGTCGGAGAAACCATGATCTTGCAGTCGAGCCAATGTTACGAATACGTCTACGGAATCACAGTAGCTATAGCTCCGGCTATCAATGAGACTTGCCACCTGGCTGAGCATCTCACTCGCTTCAGGCAAAGCAAGCGAGATCTACCTGACGACTTTTTGGAAAGTTGTGAAGAACTTGGAAACAAACTCCAATCATGGCGATTCGAATCTGAAAATATCACATCCTTTCCTGGCAGTGGTGACTTCAGGATGGCGGTATTCACCCAACAAGCAAAGGCGTGGCATGCTGCTGCGCTTATCTACTACTACACTCGCATACAGGATGTCAAGCGAGCGGAACTCATCCCGGAAGTCGATCATGTCGCTGAGTACATCCAGGCAGCTGAAGACATAAAATTAACATCAGAAACCATAGGGCAAGGAGAGTCCATGGCACCGATCACTTGGCCCGCGTTTGTTGCGTCATGTAATGCTACGAGTAATAGGCGCGACGTGTGGAGAAGATGTTGGGAGCGAATGCTCTGCTATAAGTTGGAGAATGTCAGCAAACAGTGGGACATAGTCCAGCAGATTTGGCAGATACTTGATGTTGCAGAGAGCCAAGGGAAATCCTTCAGCTGGACGGACGCATATGACATCGTGGGCATCAATATTCTGCCCGTATGATGGTTTCTATTCTGCCATATCTCGATACATTATGTTCCTTCCCCCTCACTTAAAGCCCAAGCTATCTCGCAAGTAATGCTGGAGAAGTTTCCCCTCAGCGAGAACCATACACATAGACTACTTCTCGGGACAATTTACGTAATTGTTCGTATATTTGGGCTCCCATCGTTTAATATACATAGACCTGTGACCGGCGCCGGCGGCGGAGTCTCGTCCGATCAGCGGAACCGGCAACCATCCTTTTCTTCTTCTCAATTCTTTGTTGTGATGTGCAGTTACAAAAGAATGTACAGAGACCGGAGCCGGTTCTCGGATAAGCAGCAAAGCGGACCGGCTAGACCCGGCCCCAAATTCGGAGTCTCTTACCTAGTACTTTAATCGCGAGATATGATCTGTAATAAAGCTTTAGACATTGACCGAATATAACGTAAGAGATGGATATGCAATTGCTGACTTAGCTGCATCTTAAATGTGGAGTAACATATAATGTTGATGGTAATGATGTGTGAAGACCGCTTTAATGTATAAATTCAGTCTTGTTTACACCACCGCTCCAATTGTAAACCTTTCAGCTCTCAGACTTCATTATACTCTATCTTACAAGATGTCTTACCGAGAGCCCGTCTTCACCACAGCCGCCTGTGCACCTCTCCCCCAGTTCTCACAAGCCGTCAAATACAATGGCATGGTTTACTGCAGTGGTGCCATTGGTATCGATCCTGTAACGGATGATCTGGTTCCGGGTACTGTTACAGGCCGCGCACGGGTTGCACTCCAGAACCTAAAGGCCGTTCTCGAGGCTGCTGGCAGTAGCCTAGACCGAGTCGTGAAGGCCAACATCTTCCTCGCCGACATGAAAGACTTCGCGGCTTTTAATGTCGCATGGGATGAATTTTTCCCAAACGATCCTAAGCCTGTAAGTCATAGGATTTATCTTTTTGATTCATAATAGACTGACAATTGGCAAAAGTGCCGCACGTGTGTTGCTGTCCATCAATTACCTCTGGACACAGATGTTGAAATTGAAATGACAGCAAGTTATTAAAGAAAGGAGATACTAAAGGGAGATCGTGCCCGTGTATATAATATAAATCACACAAACTCGTAAGAAGTACAATGAACTGTATGGATAGAAACTCAACTCAATTATATTCGGGTCGATGTACTGGATTGATTGGATTGTTTGAGGTCAGACTGGCCTGCCGTGACAATATGGTTAAGTGCATTTGTGGTTGAAGATCTAGATCCATATGAGGAGACTGATAGACGATCTGTTAAGTACGCCGTATTGAAGGCACCTTATCTCCAGATGTGTCACCAGCAAACCCTAAAAAGATAGACCAGCTTGATGAGATCAATAAAGATCCCGAATCTTCCACGCGGCCGACCACTGCTATGCTATTAAAGCGATTCCTATTTGGGTTTATCTTATCAAGTTGGTTCAGCCGTTCTTTTTCCGAGCTTCGCTTAACACGATCGCCTTGCTGGTCAGGTCTGAAGGGGAAGAAAAACATGACCTGACCCCACCAAATTCTGGTGGTACATACCTTTTCGAGTCTCGTGTTTTATTGTCCCCTAGTCATGCTAACCTTATTTTGTTGGTTGGCAGGAGACTCCGAAGACCAGGACCCGCAGACGTTCGGACTTGTACAAAAGTGGATTGAGTGGTAGACTAAATTCCTTGGAGGGTGGGTCGAAAACGCATGCGTGATTACTTGTCCTAGTCCATGAGGGGTAAATGTTGGTGGACTCAGTAGATCAATGAGGGAAGGCAACGAACTCCGAGGAGCAAGAGCTGCTTGGAGAAAACTGGGGGAGATCAAGACAGTACAGTCCCTTGCTGCGATTCGCTCATTGTCACAGCAAGCGTCCGCCCACCACCACAATGCAACTTCTAAACCGCACCCGACGGTCCATGTCTTCCACGCGCCGAAATCCCCATCTATTTAAACAACTGACAAGAAGTTACTGTTACTGTCACACATCTGACTTCAACTCAACTTACCTTTTGTGCACTTAAAATCAACAACAATGGTCCGCATCACCCCCTTCGCCGTGGAGCAATGGATGGACGCGTATGAAACAACACCCGGCGTACTTAATGTTGCCGAGACGTGTGCCGCATCAGTCTCTATCGACGATTTGATCAGCATGGCCAAAGGCCCTGTTAAGAATCCTATCGATACAAGCGTCAAGCTTACATACGGCTCCATCCCTGGATCGCAGACTCTGAGAGAAAGAGTCGCCGCCCATTGTAGTACTGAAGACGTACAGCTGAAGGCTGAGGATATCATCATCACTCAAGGCGCTATTGCGGCCAACTTCCTCAGTCTTTATACTTTGGTAGGCCCTGGCGACCATGTCATCTGTGTCTACCCAACATATCAGCAACTCTATGACACGCCCCGCAGCCTCGGTGCTGAGGTTACTCTATGGCGGCTGAAGGAAGAGAATGGATTTGTCCCTGATGTCAATGAACTGGCTGGTATGATCAAGAAGAACACCAAGGTATGAGATGCAACCTCTAAATCCGACTAGCAGCTAACGTCTGTAGATGATCATTATCAACAACCCGAACAACCCTACTGGCGCCCCTGTTCCTAACAGCGTCATTGACAGCATCGCTAAAACAGCCGCTGAAAATGACATCATCCTCTTCTCGGATGAAGTGTACCGTCCGCTCTTCCATGGCGGTACCTCAGAGAACACCGAGGTGCCTAGGCCAGTTTCTACTCTTGCACACCAGAAGACAGTTACAACAGGCTCCATGTCAAAGGGCTATGCACTAGCTGGTATCCGTATCGGCTGGATCGCTTCCAGGGACCAGTCCATCATTTCAGCTATAATGCAGGCTCGCGATTACACGACCATCAGTGTCTCACAAATTGATGATCAGATCGCCAGCTTTGCACTCTCTCCTGCAGTACGACCTACACTGGTGGAGCGAAATATTACACTGGCCAAGACGAATGCGAAAATACTCGAGGACTTTATGAAGAAATACCAGTCGGTGTGCTCCTGGGTACAGCCCACGGCCGGAACGACAGCCTTCATCCGATTCAATGATAAGAACGGGCAACCTGTTGATGATACCAAGTTCTGCCTGGAGCTGCTGGAGAAGGCTAAGCTCCTCTTTGTTGCGGGTTCTCAGTGTTTTGGAGGCAGTGAGGACTTCAAAGGATATATCCGAATGGGCTATGTCTGTGAAACAGATGTTTTGGTTCAGGGCTTGGAAGAGCTTGGTGCTTATCTTGACAAGTTTCTAGTAAACAACTAGACAGTCAATTTAAAAGTTACAAATTATACTACAGTTTAGTGTTGAAACTCTTGCCCTCCGTTGGCTACTGGCTTTATTATGCTCAAGTCTCGGCTGAAACTACGATAATAGCTCTAGCTTCTAATCTATGTATTATGCTAAGCTCTCAGTTCATCAGCTTCTAAGTTGATGAGACTCTTATTATATATATCCAGGTAGTGCATTCGGTTTTGGACAGGACAGTTCTGGTTTCCTAGCTTAGATCTCTGCTATAATCTGTAGAGGCGTAACAATGGCCAATTTTCTCTTCCCAAATGTGAGATGTACACAAACATCATAAGTCCTAGATACCAGACAAGAATAAAATGTCGGCAGGATAGTCTTCGTCGATGAGATGGTTGAAAGAGGTAGCCGTAAAGTTGAACTATAGAAAGGTGTAGAGGTCTTGGCTTCCTGGGAAATGTCCACATGCTCTGACCACACCAAAGGTGAAGATTGCACCTCAACTAGAAGTATTGCACAAAATGGCTGCTTGATGCTGGGCACTTCATGCAGGTCCGGGAAGTGTGTGTATGGATTGGCCTGGCGCCAAGTGTAAGATCGAATGCAGAGATACACAGCATCGGGTTGTGGGGGTAAAATTCCATGCTTAGACGGATCAAAAGTCATGCTGACGTCGATGAATGATGGGGCAACACCCTTCCCATAAGGATGAAGGCGAAGGGGTTCAGGCTGCGTTGCTGTTGCGTTGATAATGCCAGATACTTGCTTAGACGAGTGTTGGCGAAGAGTTTGTGTTGCTTGGAGCGTATATTGTTGGCTCGTCGACGCGATATGTAGTGGCGGATTCTCATTCGACTTCGTAACGAATCTTATTGTCTTTTTGACTGTCAAGTCGCTCAACGCACGGGATTCATGAGGAGACCTTGGCTCAACACATGCATTTATCGCGTATTCGATGTTAACAGTGTCAGGACTCATATCTTCACGATCCCATCCTCCCATTGCTGACGGGAGACACAGATGCTGTTCCCTTGCACCTGTTGATTTGACCCTGTGTGTACAAGTACTCGAGTCTGACTGATCAGGGAAAGTGAAATGAAAGGGTACGGTATAAACGTTCCCTTTGATGAATGTGTCCGAGGTCAACTCTGCAATTTCAGGGATAATGCAATCGACCTTTAAAAAACGGTGTACAGTAGTGGTTGTTATGCATTGACCAATCGTGCAGATCTTTGTAAGTCCGTTGAGAGAGACCCTGATAGAAGCGGCGTGGAAAGTACTGGTAGCTGAAATGATGAGGCGACCTCGAACAACAGAGCCGGATGAATAGATCTTAGACTGGTAGTGATCATCGAGCTCTATGCTGAGTTAGCAGACACGTCGCCAATTCTTAAGTTTGGATAAAGACTTGGAGATGCCCAGTTCTCCCAACTTGTGATTCTTCTCCATGACCAACATCTGAGCCAAGGCTATTGTCAAGTCCAAGGAAAATGTACTGTGTTGGGTTTAATCATGCTGAAGACAAATGGCAGACAGCCGGTATGTGATATACGTGCTCTCTTTGTTGAGAAAATGTTTCTTCGGAGTCACCTTCCTTGCGATTCCTCACCTTGTTTTACTAGGCTCGGTTAGTGAGGCGTCTGTGGGTGTCTACCATTGGTCGCAGAAGCGAAAGGGTCTTATTGACCACATACAACTAACTATAACTGGTAGAAACTAAACAATCCCATTCGTCTCATCATAGCCAAGCTGTATAATGCTGGATCGGTCGTCAGGTCGGCAATAACTAGCATATTCCTGGTGTTAAATGTAGTTTCTCTCGAATGGTTTCCCCTTTCAGTTTAACAATCTTACCCCACATCTACTGATCGCGTGCTCTTGGCCAGCCCGGGTTTAGTTTTTAATTGATCTTTGGAATAAAGCTTCGATGTGTAAAGTGGCGAGAGATAATACGAACGGTTATAATAAATAAAGTCGCGCCATTTCCATCGCTTTCTGACACCTTACGCATCTATCAAAACATTCAGCTGCAAGTAGAGTCAACAAAATTACATGAGGCATTGTGACTTTTGTTTCTTTTTAACCATTTTGCTTGGGGGTAAGGACAGAGAAGACGCTCCTGCTTATTACTGTTGTCGTCTTTGAAAGAGCAAGGCGGTTGGGCTGTCACGGTTCCGTTCTCGACCCAAGCTCAAAGTGTTTGAAACGTATTTGTGGGCTGTCCTTCCTCGCCACCGGAGCAGTGCACCAGCCCATGATCTTCGAATATGCGGTAAAGGTTCTCCACCTCGGGGATATCTCCTTCACCTTGTTGTAGCAGTGTCTCATGCCCTTGACTGGAATAAGCTATCGTGCTACAACTTGTTAGCTAGGGATACGAGTGCAAACACGAAAAAGGGCATGCTGTTCCGTGCAACCGAGATTCTTGCCGCCATTCTTGTTGAAGGGTCAGGGTCGTTTGTTCCAATTACCGATTTACATCGCCAAACAACTTCGACGGTATAGGTGTCAAATGTGTCTCCGGTCATATTGCTGTACGACCAGTCTGGGTTAGCTTCTATCCAGTACTTGATCCAAGCCTCTACAAGCCCCACTAGAGTACTTTGACATTTACCGTTAGAGCATGTAGTCATGGCACGTCCAATATCGCTCGTCAGCTGAAACGCCGTTCCACTCAACTGAGCTCCCATATTGAGGCCATACCAGATCAAATCGCCATCAGCCCACTTGTATGTAGTACTTGTAATGCTAAGATTTACGGTGCTCTTGCAATTTTTGCCGTTGAAGCATAACGATTTCCAGACGGGTGATCGGCAACAGGTTAAGTGCACAGCTCAGCTTTCGTAGTGGTGCCACGAAGAGAGACAATACTCGTATCTGTATGCTTCCGTGCGGTTACGGCTAGTCTTCGATTTCCGAGGGTTAGCGTGCGGCTGATTACCGAGCACCCACAGACTAGCCAGGATCTCGTTGTTGGGTGGGGAGATCTCCAGGCGCGTGGAAAGGTGAATTAAGACCATACAATAGAAAGATACGGTCAAGACTGGCTTGACTGATTTCTAGAGCACTTATGTTAGATCTTGATATCATAGAACCCTGTGTCATTCGCAAAGCAAAGGAGAATCTCTTGCCAGGACTAACGACCGCCAATTTGTTCCGGTACGAGTACAGAGCGATTCACATAATATCTTCTGATAACGGTTACATAGTACAATGAAGTGAAGTGCAGTTGGCTAGTAGCATGTGTACAGATCAGCAACTCAGTGTTGTAAGTACGTCAAGGAGTGTTTAAAGAGTACTATATACTATATGTTATTCTTGTTGACCTTGATACTATGAATAACTCGGGCTAGGGTCTGTATACTGTAAGATTGAGTTGGGCCATTGCAACCATTCCGCCCAATGACTCCCGAGGTGGGATGTGATTGATTGTATTAGATACTGTCCTCCATCGCCAATTATCCATGTAGATCGATTCCAATGCAGCAGGACTGCAAAGAATGCAAGGATCACCAGTGCTTCTGGCTGCCGTTGCTTCAGCAAATACAGATATTCGTCATCAACATCAAGACAAAATGCTATCGCAGCATCCAATCGCTGTCCGTTCTGCTGTTTCAGTGCTGAATGGAGGGAAAACGACCGCTGCAGCGCGGATACGGCATTGCAGTACTTGGTAGCTGATGATAAGGAGACGTTTAAATCGATCATTCTATCGAGCATAGCGGTCGCTTGTATTCCGTTCTCCATCGTGGGGAATGCGCCTTTAATTTGTTGGAGGGTAGGCCCAAGTCCTGATTGCTCGATTGTGCTCCACGACCGTTTCGTGACAGCGTGAACATCACGATGTAGGGACAGATAGGTGATGAAGCGGTCAAGAACGGCACTGAAACTCTCTCTCGGACCTTGGAGACTATCACAGAGGACATGAACTCCAACAAAGGAGGAGAAGAGAAATAGCGGCACGCATGATTCTTCTGAAACCTCCTGTCTCTCCTCATAGAACAAGGTCAGCGCTCTTGTCTGGAGAGTGGTGGCGAGTTGATGATATGGTTGCTGGAGAGAGGGAGGTTTGCTCAAATGGAGAGCAGAAAGAGCAAGAAGCTGGTTCATCAAGTAGGGTACTCTGAGTGCATGGTCCAATGCTTGAGAGACAACGCTCTCATCGGAGGGGTTGGTCGATGTGATGGCGTAACGATTTGTCACAAGATGATGATAAAGGGCGAAATGATTGAGATCGAATAGATCGCCCCTGCCTAGCGTATCGCTGAAAGGCGTTAAAGCGGAGCTGACAGAGCTGCCAGGGCCAAAAGATGGTAATGCCGGGCCTGGTTGGAAAGAATAAGGAGAAAGACGGGAAGGCGACGGCGTGTGCACACTGGATGCTGCTTGGGAAGTGGACGGTTGATAACCATTGTTGATGTAGATACACATGGAAGCACGATCAGAAATCTTGCAGTTGGCGCAGATCGGTCGAGACTCGTCACACTTCATGTGTCGTTCCTTGCAAGCGCGACAGCCATTTCGAGACTTGCGGTGCGTTCTGCGGGGTTTAGTAAGCCTATCACTGTCCACGGGAGGCTTCTTAGGGGGGGCCATGGTGAGAATATGCTGTGCAGAATTGACTGATTGATAGCGTACAGTAGCGAGTGGGAGTGCGGTTGTTCAAAGAAGCAAGTCTAGTGCCGGGGGGAAGGGGAATACTCGTATTTTAGTCATTCTTTTGCACGTGATATAAGATAGGGTGAAAGCGAGAACTGGATCGGCCAAGCCGCAGCAGTTTCAACTAATTAGCGGTGCCGGTGACGCGCGCTACCCCCATATCAATTCCGTATAGACCTGTTTTTTATTGGCCTTCGGTCAGTACCCGTAGAGGAACCGTTTCGGAGAAGTCTACGATTGGGCAGTTGCACCGTGTTGATGCCTGCGCTGTCACTCGTCAGATTGCATGAGGTCACTAAGTGTTGCGTTGGACGTCGCCAGAGAAGCGAGGTATTCCAACTTCCTGATATGGCGTGCTAGAGCATTTGTGGTTGTAACCGCAACGGTTACATTAACAGATCTATCCTTGTCATTTACCGGAGACTTGCTTTTAAAGAGCTAGCCTCTTCTCGCTTTACTTTACTACAACTACAAGCCAGTCTCCAGCAAACCAAGCAACTTTTCTATTTAAGTTTCTGCCACTTAAGAAAGTTAAGCAAAAAAGCTGCTTGGTGTGCTGGAAACAGGCTTGTAATTATAATGAACTAAGTAACTTTGCTACCATCCTCAACTGCTGAGGTTTTAACATCAAGTTCTCCAGTATCGCCCTCGCTGCAACAGTTACTTGCAACTTAGATAGCAAAACAGCAGGATAATAGCTACATATAATTACAACGAAACAGGCTGTTCATGATTGACGCAAACCCGTGATTAAGTTTTCCCAGCAAAGGCTAGCTCCCATGTTTACCAGCTGGGATTTTAGTATCCAGGAACGGTAGCGGTAGCTGTAGCGGTAGCAGTTACGTAGACTGTGTGGAAGACAGTCTTGGCTGCACACTTCTTTCCGCTCTTAACCTTGGGAAACTTGGTAGGACGGGGGCGACGAGTGCGGTGCTTGCGACCAGTAGGCTTGGTAGTGGCAACATTGTCGGAAGCACCATCGTCGCAGTCCTCACTGTCACCATCGGCGGGAGAGTCAATCTCGCCAACCTTGGTGGTAGTAGGAACAGTGGGTTTGGTGACAACAGAGGAGGGCTCTTCAGCAACAGCAGATGAGACAGCCTTGGTGGGTTCGGAGAGAACATCGCTGACAGCAACGGGGACAGTGACAAAAGAGGGACGGGGAGCATTCTCAGGAAGAGTGGCAGACTCCTCGGCAGACTCCTCAATAGCCTTGGCGGTGGTCGGCTTGGCATCAACAACAGTAGAGCTAGCAGCAGAGGGCTTGGCAGCACCAGCATTGGCAGACTTGGTAACAGCGGACTGAACAACTGCAGTAGAAGCCTTCGAAGTAGATGCACCGGAGCCGGAGCCGCTACCATTGGACATGCAAGCGAAAGAGATCTTCTTCACATCTGCAGCCTGGGCAGGACCATCCAGAGACCAAGCCATGTTGACGTAGGGCCAGCAGATGCGACCGTCAGACATGGTGACCATGTCACCAGCAACATAGGTATCATCCGAAGTGATGGCCTGGCCAATCTTCTTGCCCTTGCTGTCAACTGCCTGGAACTTGGTACCAGCGAACTTGCCACTGCAGCCCATGGCCTCATTCTCGCAGACGGGGTTGGAGATCTCCTCCCATGAGACCAGAGCAGTGGAAGCATCGAAGGCAGCAGCGTGTGCATTGGAGCAGTCGTTCGCACCGTCGGTGATCCAGTTGACTTGGCTGTCGCCGTCCTTGGCACCGACTTCAGAGGTGGCCTGCTCACCAACGAGAGTCTTCTTGTCAGACATAATAGCAATAGCGACATTTCGGTTGGTGGTGCGCTGCTCGGAGTGGGTGTAACCATCGCCCATCCACTCGTTGGCAGTCAGGTCGATAGCACCGCGGGAGACCCAGGAGAAGATGTAAGAATCGGAGCCAACAAAGCGAGCCAAAGAGCTGTAGGAACCACCCATTCCGCCCATGGGCTCGTTGCTTGCACCGTTGATAACATGTTCGTTGGAGAGCTTGACACCGTTGTTGCTCATGCCTTGGGTCTCGGTGTTCAGCCAGATGGCTCCCTGATCTTCGGCGCAGATGGAGGCGAAAGGAGGTTCGTCGGCAGCCTCAAAGGCGATACCGGTGTTGTGGGAGCAGCCCCAAGAGGAAGAGGCGCCCTGAATCTCCTCAACCTTACCAGCCGGGGTGATGTAGCGGATAGCATCACCGAAGTGGCCAGAGGCAGAGCCGCTGTACGAGGTAACGACGATATAAGCAGCGTAATAACCAGCCTTCTCGGAGAAGACAAGGTCACCGTTGATATCAGGAGAGGCAAGAGCATCGCCCGAGAAGCCAGAGCCACCGAGGAGAGTTCGGAAGGCCTGTTTCCCGTTGGTGTACTTGTACATAACGGGAAGAGGGTCCTTGGCTTCTCCAGAGACGATCTCGTTGGTAAGGAGGGCGAAACCGTCGTTGTGAGCAACGAGACCACCGGCTTCCTTACCATCCTTGATCGTGACAGGAGTACCAACGGCAGCGAAGGTCTTGGGATCGACGCCCTGAATGTGTACGCCGGTACCACTGGCATCGAGGTAGGCGAGGAAAGCGGTTTTGCCATCTGGGGAGACGGCAAAGGGAGTTCGACGATGATGGGGAAGGCCAGTCCAGTAAGCCTCCTTAACGGGGTTAAAGGAGCTTCCCAGAGTGAGAGTGTCGACGTGGTTCTCGAGCGACGAGGAAGTGAGTTGAGCAGCTGCCAGAGCCAGTCCGGCGGCAAAGGTGAGAAGACGCGACATTGTGAGGTTGGCTTTAAACGAGAGAATTGTCTTGGAATATTGCTTGAAAGAATGTATGTAGTTGGTACAGAAAAGAGCGTAAAGAGCAAAGAAACGAATGTAATTGGACTAGACTCCAGGTCAGTCTAACAAAGCCAGCATCAAGTTGAAGGTATCTCTGCTTTGACTTCTCGAGCGAGATCATTTCTTTTAAACCGCCAAGATGTCCATCGACTCCTTCTACCGCCTCTCCAGTCAATTACCTAATGTCCCCGGCCTTCCGAAAAGAGAATCCGCGGACAGAGACCGCGTATTGAATGAATCCAGTGTTGGGGGTAGCCTGAAACTGGTACTCATTTTAAAATCATACGGGAAATGGATCGCGTGCTTGAGAAAGCCGAGTGGGAGAAACGGGTCGTCGGATGCATGATTCCTGCCTCATGGAAAGAACAACACAGCGACGATGGAACTACTTATTATATCCATTACAGTATATATGGGTCTCGCTAGTTAAGTCTGTGTCATTTTATATATTTTAATTGACATCTTGACATCCATCAGATAACGTGCTAGAATAAAACTCTCTACGATTGATAAGTAGATTATCCCACTTGGCTCCGCGCTTGGCGTTCGGCCTATTCTGTCCCGAGGTGCCGTACCGCCGATCACCGGGATGTCGCCCGATGACACATGAAACAGGATGTTTGGTCTTCAAATTTAAGCCTCGTTCCCAGACCACTTAAACGTTACCAGTGACTCCGCGCTTACAGCCCAAGCCCTGTCCTTTCCGGTGGGTTAAACCCGCCAATCAAGATCCTGGTAGCGGTCCCTTTCTAGACCCCAAGCTATTCCCTATTTTTCATGACTTTGCGATGGCGCCAAACGTACTTATACGCTGCCAAGTGAATGGTCTTTTTTCTAGTGCTTCAACTATCTACAAGTCTCTGGTAGACATTTCATTCGTTCTTTTTCGCGTCAATACTGTCACTCGTTATCCACTTTCGTTAATTTCTTCACACAATTCGTCATCATGCGTTTCGCCTCCACCATTAGTCTTGCAACTGCCGTTGCCACTACTGCAGCCCATTCCTTCGACTCAGCCCAGTCCGACCTTGACGGCTCGGTCTGGCAGTCCCTTTCGCCGCTCAACGCTCGGTCTTGGACCAGCGTTCCCCGTAACCGTCCCACGAAGCGTCAGTCGGGATGGAACCCTCCCTCGAACCTCGCAGGTGCTCTCAAGGAAGTTTGGGACCACGAAGTCGAAACATACACCGACGCTCTGGGCTTCAAGAACTATGGCTGGGACCAGGTCATTGCTGGAAAGGGCCAGCTCAATGTCTGCGTCCGATGGGAGTCGAGCTCTTCTGTCACAGCTGAGCAGCGTACCAAGGTTGCTGCTGCTCTGCAGGACTCTTATGCCAGCTGGATGAAGTGGGTTTCTGGCTGGGACAACTTCCCTTACGAGGACGTCAAGATCAATGTCGTCGGATGGGCTGTCAAGAACAAGAGCCTCCTCCAGGGCTCTACTGAGGGCCTGGACATCTACACCGACACCGACGCTGAAGGCATTCCCCAATGCTCCGAGAAGTGCGGTCGCTTCTTCCACCAGGACGGCGACTACAGTCAGTGCCCCGGTGGTGCTGAGCGACACTACGATAACTCCCTCTGGCTTACCGACGGTATGCAGGGCGGTGCTGGTGGTGATTGGGGTCAACGCATCGGTCGCGAATACTTCATGGAGCTCCTTGGCTCCAAGAACATTCACATCCTGCAGCACGAGATCGGACATACCTTTGCCCTTGACGATTTCTATGACTGGACCCCCACTGGCCAGGACAAGTTCATCATGCTTGCTGGCTCTGCCGCTGAGGTCACTGACTTTGATGGTTGGATGCTTCGAAACTGGTGGTACGAGCTGTCCCGGGAGCGTGGCTGGCAATCCGGTGCGGGTACTAAGGCTGTCACTGCTAAGCCTACTACCTCTGCTGCCAAGCCTACTACTTCTAAGGCTACTGCCGCCAAGCCAACTACCACCGTGAAGAAACCCGTTGTTGAGACTACCGCCGCCGAGGCTAACCCAAAGGGTGACTCTGCTGTCACTGCCGCTGCTTATGCTCAGTGTGGGGGCGGAGCTAGTTACACTGGCCCTACCAAGTGCGCTTCTGGCTTCAAGTGCACCAAGCACAACGAATGGTACTCGCAGTGCATTTGAGGCACGCGTTCAGATCTCTGGAGATCTTGACTTCATCGTAGATATATTTTCAGCAGCTGATAGTTTCATTCCAAGTCGCTGTTGCGTCTCTAAATACATAATTATCTACCTACTCGTATTATCTTGTCTTCTACCATGAACGCAGTTTGTCACTTTCATAAAAACACTGTAATTTCGTAATGATGCTACGACTTCTTAGCCTTACAGCTTAGGTGACAAATGAATAGACTGGTGTGGCGCGCCTTACTAGACATTGCACTAGTCTGAAGCTCTGCGAATACTGCATTTGATGCATGTTCCTGGAACCTCGGATTGAACTGAGACTGGGGAGACAGGACGATCCAGCCAATGTTAGCCCTGCATTTACTCAACTCGCCTTACCTAGGCTTCCAAGCCAGACCCTTCAAACAGGTTACGCAGACACGGAATATGCCGTTAATGTCGTCTTACATCCTGAATTGGTAAGGTGGTTGGTGAGGCTCGGAGACCCCTTGCAAAGGGAAAGGGGTGAATGCCCAGACTCTCACGACACGATGAAAGGTGGAGCACGTAGCTTAAGAGATGAATTAATTTGATCATCTTATGGACTAGGATTTAGACTACGCGTCCTAGGGCGCCCCAAGTCTTGGAGAACGGTTTTTCTGTCGCCCAGACCCGGTAGACCGGGCGCACAACGGCGTCGGTCTTTGGCTTGTGACTGTGGATTTCCTCGGAGGCTTTAAGTGGAGTTTCGGATCTTATCAATCGCCGACGCTTTCTGGCTCTGGGGCATTCCTTCCTGTAGTATCCGTATGTATCCGGGGAGCTAGTCAGATGACGTCAGTCTCTCGATTCGGTTCTAGGTCCCACTCCTTCAGACTTGACCAATAGCTGCTGCTTGATTTTACTATCGCAGATCTGACACGGACGCTACACTTTTCGAGTCTAGCGAGAGGTCTTTAGACTCTTAGGCGAAGTTGCGGTCCGCAGACACCATACCAGAAGACGCAACCCGTATGAGAGCAAGTGGAGTCATCTTGGAACGAGTTCTGGAACGTCGGGAATTTGATGAGGATGATCTTGATGTCAGGTCATGGGGCGGCAAGTCTAACCAACTATGACTGTTGAAGCAAGCATCTCCAAGCGATGTGGAACCTGTCGATCAAAATTGTCGGGTAACGTTACATGTCGTGAGGATAGATCCACTCGACACGTGGGTTTAGCGCGCTCATGACGCGTTACGCGACTGAACCCTCCCAAACTGAGAACCTTACCCTATATTCAGAGTAAGGAAAGGCGAAATCATAGTTTAGGCTATCTCTCATTGTGTTTGACAAATTACCATGTATTCATGGCATATAAGTCATATTTTCTATGTTTCGATCCCTCCAAGAGTTGCTCTCCAGCTCAGTGAGAAGGTGGTTAAATGTCCATGTTATTTTCGTCTAACTACTGGCCAGCTGAAAAACGCTCAGCATCACCAATCATTTAGCAATGAAAGTCTTGAGCTTGCAAACACATATCGGCAAAAACAGACGCAGTAAATTATTACTTTTGATGTTGAATGCAATAAGACATATAATACTAACACTATTAAAAAAGGACAACTATCAACCATTCACTACAGGGTTGGGCAGTTGTAGATAAAGGTCTTATCGACACAAGATAAGACTTTGATAAGATAAGATAGGCCAATCATCACCGAAAGGCGCCATGATACATCGTTATGCCGAAGAATAGGATAAACAGGGCCAGAGTACAATAGCGCAGGATAGCAAAGGTAAAAGAAATTACCTTACTCCCTATCCGTACTGCTTCACCATACTCAGCATAGTAACCAGATCGCTCATAGCGGCTCGAGGTCGGTACAGATCTTGTCGGACCGACATCTACAAAGGTCATCAGCCACCCCAAAACTCACCAGCCACACGAAGGTCACTAGCCACGCAAAAGTCCACCAGCGTGCAGAGAAGGAAAATGTTGCGCTCTCAATCACAACGTTAAGGAGCCCTCAAAACCCGTAAGATTGCAGTTAACTCTCACCGAGCCACGAAAGAATGTGAAGAACAAGAGGAAAGCATCGCGTTACATCGTAGAGAGTACTCATGTTCGATCGGATGCTGTTGGCGGGCACTCGTCGAGAACAAGATGACAATCAATTATCCACTTACTGTTCCGCTGACGAAATGCCTCTTAATGGTCATAAACATTCAATCTGCACGTGCAAAATACAAGAAGAAATAAGTGTACCAAGTTATATGTAGACATAGGCTGAGCATCATGAGCGGTGAGTCAACTAATACTGACATGTCAAGGTGGTACTGAAGTAGCGAGCTGATTGAGAATAAGGAGATGCGAGAATGTATGATACAAAAACCCCAATATCCTTGATCCTTCCCGCGATAGGGCTACTTCGGCCTCCGGCTCGAGCCCAAAAACAAAGACTGGCTGGTCAGTGCCCGTTGTTCTCCAACCTCAAGGGAGCCTCTAACTGCGCGATCGTCTCCTCCTGGCCTGCGACCCTCGCGCTGAGCTCTGCGATGCTCTCTTCAAGACGCTCGCGGATACGCCTCATTCGGATGTCGTGTTCAATCTGGTTGATGTGACCGGCGTAACTGGGAAACTCCTGCATGATGGTTTCCTCAGTCAATACGAGGCTTGATGCCTGGCTTGGTTCACGGGTTGACCTTGCATCGGGAGGGAGTGATCTATGGGCGGCAGTTGGGACAGCGGGTGGTGACATTTCGGGTGTTGCTTCTCGATCGTTGGGGAGCGATCCCTCAGAGGCAGTGGGAGATGTTGGCGGTGGATTGTTAGGGAGCTGCCGGGAGCCGGCAAGCTGATTCTTGAACGGGACAACTTCGCCAAGGTTGTTGGGACGCATCTCCCTGATATCAGCCCTGTCGAATTTCAACTGGGCGCGCTTTGCCCAGTTTGTAAGACGGATATCCTTGAACTCCCATCGTGGGTTTGTTAAAACGGGCACGATGTCGTGATGGCGCTTCCAGGACGGTATCGGTGTCGGTGATCGAGGGATCGGAGTATCGGATCTGCCGGTATCTGCTTGTTGAAAGGTTAGTTGAGCGCTTTTGGTGTCAGACGGGAGGGGAGATGTTCGTACCGTTCATTTTTGTCCATTACCCCCACGATTTTGGCCCAAGACATACGGCGACCACGATGGGTGCCAGCCTTGCCACAAGCATGGTTGGCAAGCTTCTGGGTGGTTGGAGCGGTGATAAGACGCTCCTTCCACCAAACCCATTCCGCATGCTCCTCGTCAGATAGGGCCGTTGGATGAAGGCGTTTCGGTAAAGCAGGTTCCAGAGGAGATCGTTCTGGATGAAAAGTCGTTGGACACTAAGATCCTTGTACCTCCCCTCCAAATGTCAAAGTGAAGTAATTCAACCAAGAGCGAGTGAACGGCGGGGTTGCCTTCGGGTCGGCGTGTCGCTCATCATTGTAGGTGTCTGACTCATGGTGGTCTGGGCATCATCGCTGGTGAGGTGTGAAGGTGAAAAGAATAAAGAGATTGAGAAAAGGAGAGAAAAGATTTTGCTGCTCTTCTCTAAGCTGGTCTCCACTTTTATCTAAAACAAAGAATATCACAGAATTATCATCAGCTCGCAGTTAGCTACCAGTGCAAGGCAACTGCAACCAATTATACTGCCTAGCCTAGTATATTTTACTTAAGAGGTTTAGAGACTAATATCAGTAGAATAAAAGAACAAGACCAGCAAGAGACCAGAAAGAAAAGGAGTTCTCAACACCTGTCCGCATCTCACTTGTACTCGAGAGTTATGGGGGGGAAGGCCCTGCTGGGGTAGCGCTGGAGGGTTGTGGCTCATTGCTTCAGTGACCCTTTTACTGTATACGCGTATTGGCTTAATTGAGCGAGGCTGTCTAGACCCTGAACCCTGCCACTACACACATACTAGCTTGGGCAGTGCAACGCTAGGATTCCTACCAGCATCGGACATCCGCGGCATATGAAATGTCCGCACTTGGGGCTTTACTAAGTGCGCACCGCACTTAAGCGCCAAGCCCTGTCATCCCCCGTCGTTACGTTACCAGACTGGATCAGCACCAATCTACCGGTAATCCTTCAAGTCCGCTGGGAGAATGTTCCATTTGGGCAATGGCTGTCTACACAAATTTGTGACAGACTCCAAGTGATTTCTTCTATAGGAATATTGTACATACGCTTTGTGTCGACTATGAGCACCTGACTTCCAATCACTCGACCCTCGGCACAAGCCAAAGCCTTAATCAAACCCTGCGATCTTAACGAGCCTTAACGAGCCTTAACGAACCTGGTAGTCGGCTTTCGGCACCCACCTAGCAATATGGCTGTTTCAGATGAGCACCCGTGCCCCTCGAACTACTCCATTGTCTATTGTATCGGATCGAACCATTCGTGGAGGAATCAGAGATGAAAGTGAAATGAGAGAAGTACCAAGGTCTCGAACGGTCGACAGTTGTACTTCGTATTATAGATTGTTTGTAAATTCTTCAAGGTAGACAAAGCTTAATGACAAGTTTACGGTAGGTGCTTTCTTGCCTTATATAACTAGGACATATCTTGCTTTATGCTATAGCTGTATCACTCATTCACTCCTTTTTTATTCTCCCATTCGTTTTCCAACTTCTTCACCAGAGAATCTGGCATTCTTTTTTCACCACATTCGTTCTCCCAATATTTACATCACGCTCCTACGCCATGCGTCTTCTCAATGCCTTCGTAGCCATTGCGGCAATTATCCCATCAGCCCTCGCTGCGTTGCCAACCGTAGCTGAAGGCTTCGCCTCCAGCACCACAGGTGGCAAAGGTGGCCAGGTCGTTCGTCCCAAGAACAATCAGGAGCTTGCCAATTATCTCAAGGATAACACCGCTCGTATCATTTACTTGGAGCGAACCTTTGACTTCAAGGGCTCTGAAGGATCTGCGACTGAGACTGGCTGCGCCCCTTGGGGTACTGGCGCCAACTGCCAGCTATCTATCAACAAGAACAACTGGTGCACCAACTACGAACCAAATGCTAAGAAAGTTACTGTCAAGTATGACAAGGCTGGTCTGAACCCTCTCATGGTTGGGTCAAACAAGAGCATTATCGGTGTCGGCTCCAAGGGTGTTATCAAAGGCAAGGGTCTTCGTCTCGCCAATGGCGTCAAGAATGTGATTATCCAAAACATCCACATCACTGACCTCAACCCAAGCCTGGTCTGGGGTGGCGATGCCATTACTCTCGATGGAACGGACAACATCTGGATTGATCACTGCACTACCTCCCTCATTGGTCGTCAGCACATTGTTCTTGGCACTGGTGCCAGTGGTCGCGTTTCTATTACCAACAACAAGATTGATGGCCTTAGCAACTGGTCTGCTAGCTGCAACACCTACCACTACTGGGCTATCCTGTTCCTTGGAAAGAGCGATGTAAGTCCAAACCTTCATATAAACGATAAAATTGGATCTTTTACTAACAACTCACAGATGGTTACCTTCAAGGGTAACTACATGTACCACATCTCTGGTCGTGCTCCTAAGGTTTCCGGCAACACCCTTCTCCACGTGGTTAACAACTACTTCTACGATATCTTTGACCACGCTTTCGAGATTGAGGAGAACGGTCAGGTTCTCGCCGAAGGAAACATCTTCCAGAACGTCAAGAACCCTCTCAAGACTGGCACCAAGGGACGTCTCTTCACTGTTCCTACCGCTGGCTCAGCTGGTGTCTGCAAAGCTGCCCTCGGTCGTGCGTGCCAAATTAACACCTTCGGAAGCTCTGGTGCTTTCCCTGGTGACGACACTGGCTTCCTCGGTAACTTCAAGGGCAAGACTATTGCTTCTGCTGCTTCAGCTCAGAGCGCTAAGAACGCGATGACCCAGGCAGGTTTCGGTGTTGCTTAAATGCCATATTGGTATTTAAATATGTGGTATTATTCTTTTCTTGTTGGTGGTTGGATTGTTGTTTGTAAATATTAAGAAGCACTGCAGCGCAGGCAGATCTAGTATTTAGCTATTACATATAAAGAACCTCTGCTAGGACGTTTTGTCCAAGTAGCGTCTTTCCAAATCGGTATCTCCCAGCATTAACACCGTCGGATTGGAATCTCATCTTTCAGCTAGCCCTCGATGCAATTGACGCGCAAGCAACATCCGAACGGCCTCTCAACATGGAAGTGCCATCTTTGGGGTGTAGTCAAACTACCAAGTCAGCCGGAAAGACTTCGCACGTAGAGCTCAAATATTGAACTTCAGTTATGAACTAAAACGCTGGAAGCTGCATCTACTTTCATGCTACCAAGAAATCAGTCTCGAAGTTCCCAGTCCAGCCAATCATTTCAAGGCAAGCCACCATTGACACAAATACTAAACCCGAGTCTAAGCCCACCAACGGAAGGTCAGCCGCCCGTTTCTCGTGATCCTGTGACTATAGTTACTCTCATTGTCAAAGGAGAAAAAAGCTGACACTTCATAGACCGTTTACAGACACTAATCCTTCATCAATCTGCACGTATCTTCTTCTGCTATGGAGGGGGAGATGGTTCAACCGTAACATGTCTTCAATCTGGTGGTGGAACCTCCGCAGCAAGGAAATTGAGCCCAAACGGCGAATCTGAACGGCGACGATGTGACGCTACCTCCCATCTTTCGCGACCCAGCTAATACTATTCAGTTCGCTGGCTTGGACCCTTATTCCCATATTGGAAGAAATAGGCTTGGGGCCAGGGACATAAGCAAGCGCCTGGCTCAGTCAGCGTTGGCCCGTGTACATCTTTACCTTTCCGATGAGCTTGGTAGCTATGAGGGCCAGAGAGGTCGACTTGATGGTCAAAAACGAGCGACTAGCTTTAGAAGTTACTCCGTATAGTAAAATTCTGCAAGGAAATTTAGCGCTGTTGGTAGAATCATCAACGGCAGTGGTTTTAACTCTCCCAATGTCAGAGTTTGACATGGAAGTTGCAAGGTTGTCGAAGGCGAATAGCTGATCTGTTCAGCCTCGATGTGACATCGAGTCGGCTACCTACCTTGTTCATCTCAGCTGATGTCATGTTGCGAGCTCCAGACAAGGCATCTATCAAAGGTTTGACAATAACACACCAGTGGATATTCGCAAAAGCCAAACTGTCAAGAGCTCCCATCTTGAATATGATCCAAAATTATCTTTAGAAATTTCGAAATGTCAATACTCGCGACCGGATGTGTCATGTTGGAGTCTCTCATTTGTAGGATTTACGAAATTAGTTATCCCCACTCAACAACCAGATATCGAAGATTTCTCAACCATATGGTGTCCGTTCCAGTGTGACAACAGTGAGACTTTACTATTTGGGCTCGCTCCTCGATTTTCGAAGTGGCACGGACGTGAACACGCACTGTTCCACTTGGTTCGGTGACTGGGTCGTAGATTGGTTGTTGTACTTGGACTTAATGGTAGCCTCGGATCCCATTCTTATTGGAACCACTCCCGACGCTTGTTCCTGGCATCCGTTGTATGATCGCCTGTCATGATATAAGAATTGTGAGGGGAATTGGGCTGGGGGACGCTTTGGCTGTGGGGAGTATTTCATGAGACAATGTTGCCGCGGCGAAAGGCTCTTCAGAGTGTGCGCTTGACGACTAAATGTTTGGAATCGTCAAGATAGTGACACTGGGCGAAAATGAAGGCACAGCGATGATAGGGTGGCTTGTGGCCTCGGACCTTTGACACGATCCAGAAGGATCCCCCTGAGAAGAGTCTCCCGGGTGCCGATACGGACAAGACGAAGCCCACCAACCCTCCCTCAGGATGCCAGAAGAATTGGCCCCCGAAAGCATAAGAGACGAAATGATTTGGTCACTTTATGCTAGCTTAAACTAGCACTTAGTCTACTTTATTATGGTAGCTGAAGCCTTGGAAGACAATTCTTCTGTCACCTACCTGCCCTCATCTTGATGGGCATAGCACCGTCTCCACTTCACTTCTCTCTCGGAAAGGCTCTCACCGAGCCTAAAGCTGAGAAGATCGTCACAGCACAGGCCTTAGTCATAACTGCCTACATCTGGGTACGTAAACTAAGCTAGCCGGTCGAGACCAGATGTGCAGTGGCGAAAGCACTGATTCAATTTGCTGGGGTACATAGCCAGTAAGAACTAAGATGATGCAAAAACGCTGAACCGGTGGCGAAGGGGTGCGCTGAGATGTACAAGAGGATCTATCAGGCCCAGCAGCGTTTTAAGGGAGTTGAGATGCGACCTAGTTAAATAAATCTTTATTTTCTTTCATCTATACAACTGTTATGTTAGAACATTCTACTTCATTTAACCATTGTTACTCTTGGAGCTTTTTGTTGACTGGTCTAACGGCAGAAAGACTTTAGGCCTGTGCGATTCAGAGACATCAGTGGCTTGCAATGAAACGTTTAGTGGGCGCAATCTATTAGAGTTCAGCCACACATAAAGGCGAATTGGGAAAGGATCAGGGATAGGCAAACGATTGTGGTGGGAAGCCACTCTGACGTACATTTCCAGTGACAGTGAGTAGGGCGTGGAAAAGGAAATGTTGTAATTATGCTGAATTAACTATCCTAAATTGTCGGGACCGAAGCTGTATCAAAAGAATTGTAATCGACTTGTTGGATCGCGGCAACCGTTTTTTCCATCTACAATAAAATGATAGGTCATTTGTACCAATCTAGATCGCTTTTATAAAGATCGATGAAGATTTCCGCTCCATGATCGATGGGACTGCATGCGCTTGTCGAGTCAGGGGGAGATGAGTACCGATGGAAATCGGCTTCCGACATGGGAGCTAATGAGTTTAGCCCAACGTGAATGGCTGTTAGTCAGTCACTAAACCGAACCCGCGTTACACTATGATCTAATCGGCATAAGCTTTGGGAAGTTCCGAGAACTTGGGCGGGATAGAATATCGGCCTTGTCTACTCAAGGACTAGTCCACACACCACTGAAGAGACTGAGTGCTTCCATCTAGCAGTAGTAGGCGACGATGGAACAGACTTACATTAGTGCATCCTCCTGAACAAAAATTCAGCAAGTTTTGCGCGGGATAAAGACAGGGTTGCCTCCTTTCGATTCCTGTCTTGTTACCCACAGATCAACTTTCTCTTTTTCTCTTTCTCTTTGTTTTTGTATCACCTTTTGCCCATCATGCCGGTTTCCGAAGACCGGCCGTCATTCCTTATCGAGGCATGGACCCTCTATGGCATTGGTACCTCGATCATTTTCGCCCGATTTGCAGTGCGTTTCAAGACGGTCGGGTTCCGCGGATTACAGGGCGATGACTTCTTCTCCGCTCTGGTACTGCTTTTCTACACAGTAGATGCTTTTACCGTGCATTTGATCTGTATGTATATTGACGAATTTGATGAGCCACACACTGAGTATTTTTAGATTATTTAGGCACGAATATCGAAGGCGGAGCCGCAGCGCAAACACACAGTACGTCGAACCGAAAGCGATAACGAGTATAGGATAACATGCTGATATTTACGAAGCATTGACCGCGGACGAGCTCGACCAATATATCAAGGGTTCCAAACTGCAACTTGCAGCCTGGTATGCCTACACAGCATTGATTTGGTGCCTTAAGGGTACAATGTTGTGCTTCTTTTCTCGCATGACAATTGGTACATGGCACAACGTATTCGTCAAATCAGTCTCCATCATTTCTGCTGTCTCATATGCCGCCGTCTTTCTCACAGTATGGTCTCCAGTCACGACGCAGCGAGCTTGGCTAATGGGATATTAGATTACTTTTGGATGTTTTCCATATCACCATAACTGGCAGTAAGTCTGGATCTCTGGATATTAAGTTCTTTGCTAATCTGTTATAGGGTTCTGCCACCCCCTCTATGTTTGTACAACAACTCTCCCAGTTGAAAGGTTACTAACACACAGAACAGCAAAATGTACCTTGAAGATGCAGAACTTCCTGGTCACTACCGTACTTAACGTCATGTTAGTAATAACCACAAAGGGCTACATTTACAACCTCTAACCATTGTAGGACTGACGCTCTCATCCTTTGTATTCCTCTGCCTCTTCTTTGGAAACTCCAAGTTCCCCTCCGCAAGTGAGTATTAACCCTTAATTGTCATTTAGTTTCGATCTTTTAACACGTGATAGGAAATTCGTCATCGGTCTTCTTCTGTCCTCTGGCGCCTTCGTCATCGCAGCAGCCATTACTCGCGTGGTCCTCACCCTTGCCGCCAATCCTTCTGCCCTCACGATCAACTCATGGGGTGTACGTGAGACAATCGTCGGAATCCTCACTGTCAACATCCCGATCCTCCGACCACTATTCACAAAGGCTTTCTGGACCGGCCAGTCTTTGACCGAGATCAGCTCCTCGTATCGAGCAACAGGTCGATCCCGGGGTACTCGTGCCGACGGGACTACAGACTTGGGCCCTTACGAGCTTACACCAAGTATCAATGATGGAGGCAAACCAAGTGATAGGGGAAGCCAGGATTCCATCATTCCAAAGAACATAAAACTGGCTGATATTGTTGTCTCAAAGTCGTACAATGTCACGCACGACAATGGTACTGAGAATGGTTCCTGGTATGGTGATCGCAACGGAGCGTCTAAGGCTTCTGTGCACGCTGAATCATCTGTATAAAAGTATTTCTCTTTGTAATAGTATACACCTTAGACTTGATATAAATCAATAGCGCTAATGCGCCATCCATAATTGACCACAACCGTTCTGTATCGTCTTGTCTCATGTCTTGGTCCAGTACAAAGCTTAACGCGGCAGCAAGACTCCCAAACAAAGAGGATAAGCTACGAATCCACACAACTGCGGCAAAAAGTAAATACTGGAATCTGATTTAAGGAGAACAAGGTAACCCAAAGTGAGCCACAAGAGGAACGCATTCATGTACTCTATCGCCAAGAGCGACAAAAGCGAACCGATGTTAACATGCACGAACTGGTGCAGGACCACCGCTAGTACCCACGGACACCATTAGCGTCTGAACGTTCTTTATACCTTGGCTATCATCTTTGCAGTGATGTTGATGGGAAATGAATGCTCATCCGCTGCCGCCTGAGGTGTGCGATGTTTGGCATCAAACAACAGCGTCGTTTCTCTTGCCCACTGCCTACTGCCTACGACCTTCACACACTCTTGGCTCATCTTGACCAGCTTTCGCACTTCTGTCTATTGTTCTGGCATCAATCTTTGAGTCTTATCCGACACATGTTCATTAGTCACATTGAGTTTGTTTCAAATCACGAAGCAAGTCGATGATCGGTCAACGAGGTCCATGAAGAGTAAGCCTTTTGCCTACTGCTGTATCCCATCTGCCTCTACATGTCAGAGCTAGTCTGGGGACGACGTGAGTCGTGAGGTGCTATGCCCGGATGTGGAGGTGACTACTCTCAGTTCCATCTACCCCAAATGCGATTGATCATGTCCCAAGTTCCATCATCGATACCCATGAGCGCAACCTCGTTCACTCGAATCTCCTCTGAAAGAACAATGTGAGAATCCCAGTCCTACTCGCGTCCGACGTTTTAGGCAATGGTACGATCAACAGAAACATCCCAGAGCAGGCGGATGAGAAAGTCGGCCAAAACGATCAACATCATGACTGTCAGTACCATCATTCTCGATTCCTAACGATCATGTTGGTCACTGAGACGATGGCAGTCACGCTCCATAAGGTCGAGTTCTACTTCAAGCGATTCGATGGAGCGGTCGCGTGCTTCGATGGAGCGCTTGTATTCCTCGACTTCGAGTCGAAGTCGGTTGATGGCATGGGTTGCCTCAATAAGCCTTCGAGTGCCGATGGCGATGGCGATGTTGCGAGGGCTTAACAGATAAGGCACGCCGTTAGGCTCAAAGGGCAGGATCTCGCCGTCAAGCCTGGCGCCTCGTGCGATGGTACTGTCTGGGGAATTCTGGTTAGCCTGTTTCCCCATAAAATGCAGAATTGAACTTACCGTCGGCAGACATCGAATTGTCAGCTCGGGCGGATGGGAGGCCCAAATGGTCGGTCGCATCGCGGCGGGCATCGGGAGACTCCGCATAACCCTGCAAGGACAGAGATTAATACCAAGCCCGATCATCCGTAATTATTCGTCAAGACTGGATCCACATAGTATTTCCTCCTCCTCAACAGGGATGAAGGCTATTGAACCAGCACAAAACAACCCTGCAGTTCACAACTAACAACCAGCTATTCTAATCTTCTCGACTGATACCAGGTGATTATTGGCGAGGCACAGACTCGTCCGGGGAAGCTCAGACCAACCGGAAACCCCCATGTAACCTTTAAGCCTGACTTCTGAAGGTGTCAAGTACTGACATCCCATAAAGTAACTGACCAATCTCAAACATGAATTTGTAGAAGTGATAAGATGATGATACTAAGGACCAGTGTATAAAAGAAAAAAGGCAAACCGAACCAAAAACCTTGTAATTTTACACCTTTCCAAAACAGACTTGCTAAGATGGGACTTCCAAGCATTTGCCCTGCTGTATCAAAGACACCAATAATGCTGTTTAGTCGTGCAACTTCGTCTTTATGGACGAGTCCTGTCATTAGACTTCGCAGGAAGGAGAACAATCCCCACCCCAAAGAGTTCAGTGTGAGGAATAGAATTACCGCCCCTAACGTAGGAGACATAGCTATTCCTAGAAAGCTGCAAGCGAGGACGACTGCACTTATACGGCACAGTAGGAGGTCTGCTCGACAAGATCCTAGTCGTTTTCGATAGAAGGTATTAACTCGTGGTAGTATGAAAAGTGCGAAGAGGACAATAAGACCAGAGCGAACAGAAATGATTACAGTCGCTCTCGAAAGTGATGTCTCGTACCGAGTCGAGATGTACTGCAGCAGAATATCTCGGTGGAGAAACAGCATATGGACGACAAAGGACGAGGCAGCTACCAAGACACGCTTATCAGATATCAGGATGGCAATTGAGCTTGAAATAACTCTGAGCAACTTGACATGTCGGGGAGGACTTTGTTCAAGGATCGTATCGGCACTTGATGGAGAGGGTGGAGCTGTGGAAACTGGACCACGAAGCTCGAGAGTCTCGGGCAGAAAGCAAAGTATCAGAATACTAATGAGCTCGACTACCAAGCCGAGGACCATCGGGTACCAAGGACTGCGGACCATTAATCCGGCGCTCAAAAGGGGACCAAGGAATTGTGTAATGATGGCAGCAGCTTGAACTCTGAAGAAGACGGCAATCCTGGTACGAAATGTTAGTGCTGTGACATTAGGATGATAAGGGTAACATGCCTTTCGTCCTCTGGAACTACGTCGGAAACTACTGTGTAGATAAGCGCTGTCGCGACAGTGACACTGCCACCAAGGACAGTGTGAAACGCTGACAGCCATGACCACTCCAGAGCTACAGCTCCATCGAAAAGGCAAATGAGTTGGACAAACGCGTACTTGGCAAATAAAGCACAAGTCAGTAGCAATAAAACTGGCTTTCGACCACGGACATCTGCCACATAGGCCCAAGGCACTGAAAACGCAAGCACTATCATGGTGGTTAGCAATGTGCAGTGGGAGCGGGTAGAGGAGCTTACTGCCTATGCCGTCCAAAGCAAGCTGCCAGCCTTTGAGCATGGCTACCTCGCCTTGTATCACAACATTTTTGCATAGCTTCTCATCTATCTGACCGTTCCCATGGTCACCAATCAAGCTAGGATTACGCTTTTCATAATACAAGCGACAGTAAATCTGTTCTAAGACACGGGTTTGCGCCGGGACGATCAACTCGTATCCAAGATCTAAAAAGACCACGTAGAACAATAACAAAATGATTACGCGTCTTTGACGGGATGTGCGTTGCGAGTGACTTAAGGCAGCGTCGGAGGCGGGTGGAAGTAATGCAGTCTGCTCCGATTGCGGCATTGTGTGTTACTGAAGGATTATGGTTACCTGTGGTGTAGGACTTGCAGGGATTGAAAACGTGGCGGCCTGGATATGTTAGGACAAGCTAACAATCACGTGATCATGTGAAAGCTTAGAACACAATTTCCCACAAGAATTGCGAATGCACTACACAGGGTAGGCCACGCCACTATGGAGTGCGACTACATCTATTACCTGGGAAGTGGAAATTCTCCCTTTCTCCAGATGCATTATCAGTCCCAGCGCTAAAAGTCTGACAAGTACAAGAGAAAAAAAGGCAAGAAGCGATCATGCCTCCAATCCGAGCAGCTGGAAGCGTTGGGCTGACTGGGTGGCAACGCTAGTCTCGGTTTCGGCACGGCAGCGTTCGAATAAGGGTCCGTGTTTTAGACTTACATTCCGCGTTTTATCAGTATAGAGTAGATCCGTGCCCAATAAGCCCCAGTACATCGTCTAGTTGAATCTAGCCATATTCTTCATATTCTGCGAAATACGTAACCAAAAGAGATCCTACACTATTGACGTTTGAAAGTCCATATGCCAAGTGCTATAATACTTTTGTTCAAACTGAGCTGCGTTTTGCAATGTCTTGCCTTTCTCTAAGCTACATTCTTTAACCTGAAACGCATGATTCATAATCGCGCTATTCGCAACCATTTCCTTACTCGTTCCGATCAGTTATATACCAATCGTTTTGATGCACCTGAGGGTTCAGTTTCACTTGGCAGGGAAACAACGGGAGATGTTTCAGCTACTCGGGGTCTGCTAGTGACACATCTGGTAATAAGATGCCCGGCAATGTGTACTTAAATAAAACAACAATTTTGATCACACAAACACGAGAGATGTTTAAAGAAGATGAGAAATGGTGGGAACACGGTCTTGAATAGCAAGCCAAGGCCCGTTTCAGAGAAATAATATTTAGGAATCCCCAGCTTTCGGTTCACGGAGATGATGAAACTGCCGAGGTAACCGCCATGTTATCTTTATTGTCATTTATGATCAATAAGCTTATTTTGCTTATTCGTAAACTTTTCCACATTGGGACTAAATGCCCAAGCGTCAGACGTCGTGAATACTGCCAGCAGTTACTGATATCTATATAAGGTTGTCTCTATGTATTGACAAGTCTCGATACACAGACATCATTATCAGTTTACATTTTCACTTCTATCTATCGTCTGGCACGATACCTTTCATTCACTCTTTACTTCGTCATTCGTTTTTCTTCTGGAGCAGGTCTCCTTACACGAAAGAAAGAACACCCAACTATCAAAACTTCTTGTTACTCGTCTTTACACCAACCAACCACTCGATCTCTATTGCCGCTATGAAGCATTTCCTACAAGTCCTTACTCTCGCCTCTTTGGCACTGGCCTTTGACCACTCTGCGAGGGAGAGCAAGCGGCAACTTGGTAGCAGAGTCCGCAGCACGGCCAACGAGTTTAAAAATGACGGCTGCAACGACATTATTTTCGTCTGGGCTCGTGGCTCTACCGAGATCGGCAACATGGTATGTTTGATACTGTATTCACTGATACGGAATGTGTTCCTCTCTTACAATGCAACAGGGAACTATCGTCGGTCCTGATGTCGCCAACAATCTAAAGGCCGCCTTCCCGGGCCAGGTCGCCGTGCAGGGTGTTGACTATGCTGCTCTGCTGTCAACCAACTTCGTCCCCGGAGGTGCTGATCCTATTGGTATCCGCGAGATGAAATCGATTCTCGAGGATGCTATGAGCCAATGTCCTGACTCCGTGATTGTCACTGGTGGTTATTCGTAAGTTACTCTCCTTTGATCGCTTTCACAGCTTTTACTAACCTTCTGTCCACCCAAATAGCCAGGGCGCAGCCGTTAATCACCGTGTCATCGAGGACCTCCCACAAGACCAACAGGATCGCATCGCTGGCGTCATCATGTTCGGCGACACACAAGATCGCGCTGATGGGGGCCAGATCCCTAACTTCGACCCAGCTAAAACGGAGATTATCTGTGCCAGAGCACCCCGGGACACTGTATGCGACGGTATTCTCACTGCCGCTGTCCTACCGCCTCATCTTTCCTACGGCCGAAATGCTGGAGAGGGTGCTGATTTCCTCATTGGTCAGGTTAGGGGCGTTTTGGGTACTGGGACAAAGTAAGGAGAGTCGCAAGTAAATGCGACCTTCTATAAACGCTGGAATATGAGCTATTTAAGCCAGATCTTTAGCTATGCCACTCGGATGGATATTGTGGAAATGAAGTCGGAATGTCAACGTACACCAGGTGCAACCTGCGCAAGCGAGTTTTCACAAAAGCGTTGGGAGAGATAACATCGCTATTTTATCTGCAACTGCTCTCATTGTTTCTCTAGCCTACCGTAGAATATATCATTCAACTGTATTGCCGCTGGACTTGCCCGCGCTGTTCTTCTCGATGGCATGTGCCAAATGCGATAACCTTGAGTCCCGAAAGATAGCAGCAACCGTCAAACCAACAAGCCCCTTCTGCCGTGCCAACGTAACTAACTGAATGGCATTAATCGAATCTCCGCCAATCTTCAGATAATTATCGTCTCGACCTATGGTATCGGGTTCAACTTTGAGTACCGACGCAAACAGTGCCTGAACTTGACGTTCCATTTCTGTTTGGGGAGGACGTTTCAATGACTCAACGAGCGAATACTCGGTGATTCTTGATGGGCCGAGTTTGATGGTCAAGTTTCGCAGTCTGCCTCGGTCGAGCTTGGTTGATGTGATGACGGGCATGTATGAACAGGGGATGAAGATTGTTGGAATCATGTACCTAGGTAATTTTTCAGCCAGATATCTGACTACGGTGTCGACCTGAGTTTTGCGATCATCTGTGAGGGGCAGAAAGATGTCTCCCAGATTGTCATCGGATGACTGAACGGAAATAGGCGACTCGATATTGGCATCCTGATGGAAGCAGAGATACGCCACTAGACTCTTCCCAGCTTCCGTCTCAAAAACGTCAACAGCCACTTGGCGAATAGCAGAGACCGTCTGTATGCTGGACTCAACTTCTCCCAACTCGACTCGAAGTCCACGAATCTTGACTTGTGAATCTGCTCGACCGACGAATTGTATCGTACCATCTGAGTTATAATAACCCAAATCACCAGTCTTATAAATCCGCTCACCCTTGTCTTTGGGCATCCACTTCGGAGATGGAAGCACAACCTCTTTTGTGCGAATTGGGTCTGAGAGGTATTCGCGGAGTAGATTCGGGCCTTGAATGAACAAATCTCCTACACAGCCCACAGGTGCAGGTTTGAACAGGTTGTCGTTTGATTCGAGAATCCAAACATTGCAACCGACTGGTCTACCGATTGTAAGTGGTGACTCAGTCGGCGACTCCCACACATGGAATGCGCTCATGACACAAGCTTCGACAGGGCCCCAACAATTGATGATGCGAGCTTTGCCATGCCATACTGACAAAATATCCGTTCCGCACGCTTCTCCTCCAAGCAAGAGAACCTCCAAGCCAGGAACGTCTTCTGGTCTCAGTGTGCGAGCCAAGGAAGGGGTAAGTAAAGCCCAGTTAACGTTTTTGTCTCGCATAAACTCGGCTAGTGAATCCATGCGGTCTTGGTCAGATGGGACACAGACACGACCACCTGAGAAGAGAGTAGCGAATGCTTCAATCACGAAGGCGTCGAAGACGTATGACGAGAACTGCAACATTGTCGTGTCTGAAGTTATCCCGAGTTTCTTCGCAGCGGCTAGCTGACTGGTACACACAGAGCCGTGCTCGAGCACAACACCTTTAGGCGTACCAGTACTCCCAGAAGTGAACATGACATAAGCGACATCTTGAGATGATGTTTCGCTGAGAGGAGAGCCCTCACCTTCCCCCAAGGTTCTCATCGATGCTGTGTCAACAATGACCACATTGAGTCCTAACTCGGAGCAGAGTTTAGCGTTAGTCGGAGAGGTCACAGCTAACTTTGAGTGAGTTTGCTTGACGACCTGTTGGTGACGACCGTTGGGTTGACTTGGATCGAGAGGTACCCACGCCGCGCCAGCTTTGTTAATAGCCAAGATAGCAACAAAGAACCATGCTGACTTCTCAAAGCATACGGGAACTAGCTCTTCTTTAGAGATACAGGCATGAAATCTCAGGTGATAGGCTAACTTGTTCATGGCTTCGTTGAGTCCAGCGTAAGTAAAGATTTTGTCCCATGCGTCGACGGCAATAGCGTCTGGTCGTAGGTCTGCCTGTTCCGCAATCAACTCATGGATACAAGAATCGGTAACTTCCGGCGTCTCCGAGTTCCACGATACAGCTTTTTCGATATCCCGGGGAGTGCGGACTGAAACCTGACTCAAGAGTCCTTTGTTCCTGTGACGTGAAAGCTGTTGAACTACTACATCAAACCGGTTTGATAAGGTCGTGATCTGACTATCATCAAGAACCAGCGGATCGTATGTGACGTCGAGCTGGATATGATCATCATGGAGCCAAACTTGAACCACGAGCGGGTAGTTGAAGGACCCTTCCGACGCTTCATCTGTCAACGAAATGACAGAGTCTGAGTTGTTAACTGTTGTCAGGAGTTTTGCGGGCTGGATGGCTAGCAAGCTTTGAAAGTCACAAGCCTGACGCGCCGACTCGCTGAGATTGGCAATGTTCTGCAGACCAAATTGTTCGAAGGCGACCATTTCTGATGCCTGAGTTTGAATGTCTTGTAAGAAGTCTTCAACAGACTTTTCCTTGTCAAGATGCACCCGCACAGGGACAGTAGCTATGGTGGGTCCTGTCATGGAGTCTAAACCTGGGACAGGTGCGTTGCGACCAGAAACTGAAGTTCCGAAGCACACGTCGTCTGTATCGCAGTATCGAGCTATGACAATTGTCCAGGCGGCCCGGATGATGGTGGCCATGGTGATTGAAGACCCTGAGCTTTGGGTGAATGGGATATCATGAGAAGCTGATTCACTGCAAGAATCAGTCCTCACTCGCCCCGACTCCTTCTGTAACCGGGGAAGTGGAAAGGATGTTTGCTTGACGTCCAGTAGCTGCTTCCTCCAATACTCCTCGCAGCCCTTCCGGTCCAGCGATACGACATAGTTGATGAACCGATTGTATGGGTTGAGTTGAGGGGCTGCTCCCTGGTGGTAAAAGCTTTGCAGCTGTTCACGCATGAGGTTCCCGGACCAACCATCAAATATAGTATGGTGCATGATCCATGTGAAGTATGTGTTGCCGTCACTTCTCTTCGTCAGACTGTAGCGACAAAGTCTTGAGCCATATGTCATCCCGTCTTCAACATCAATGGAATCCTCGTCATACCAGTAGATGTCGTCTTTAACCACCACCTGAGCCGTTATCCCAGCGGAGACAATAATTCTAGTCCGCAGGTTGGCACAGCTCCTAACGGTCTGACACCAAGCATGCTTGAAGCGGTCCACGTCAACATTCTCCGGAACCTTGAAAACGTTTCTAGCTGTGTAACTCCCCTGGTTGGTAGCAGTGAGTGCCATGATACCTTCCTGCAGCGGCGTACAGGGATAGATATCCTCGATACGCTCATCACTTCCAAGCTTGCATTGCTCTTTGGCTTCTGCTGCTAGACTGACAGGAAGCAGACTAAAGGGAGCGATATCCGATTCAACGAAGTTCCCATCGATCAAGGTAGCGCTTTCTGCAACACGACATAGACGAGCATCCTTGAAGATGCTTGTGACGGCAACTTCAATGCCGTGCTTGCGAGCCAGCGAGGCGAGTTGTATGGCACCGATAGAATCCCCGCCAATACGCAGGAAGTTATCGTTTTTGCCGATCTTTTCGGCCTTGATGTGAAGCACTTGTGCCCAAAGGTCGCGCAGTCTGTTTTCCATGTCTGTAGTTGGTGGAGTTGTGTCCTTGCTGGAATTGGAATAGCCCGCGAACTCGAACGGAGACAGGTTTTTCACGAGATCACGAAGCCTCTTCCTATCGATTTTCATTGAAGACACAAACGGCATCTTCTTGAGGGGAATAAAGATCGACGGCACCATGTATGCTGGTAGTGAAGCCTGGAGGTCACTCAAAAGCCCAGCCAGGGTGGTCCTCATGGTATCATCGTTTGGGACCAGGATACATTCTAGGTTGTCAGCGTCGTCTTGCTGCGCTCGGCCAAATGCCAGGAACGCAACCAGGATATCGGTTTGTCCCCTGTGAACCACCTCAACTACAACATGCTCAAGACCAGTCACGTCCTTCTTTATGTTGTACTCAATCTCGCCCAGCTCTACCCTCTGACCTCGAAGCTTAACTTGGGTATCCTTGCGACCGAGGTACTCAATAGTCCCGTCGTGGTTATATCTCGCCAAATCTCCCGTCTTGTAAAGTCTTGTGTACTTATCCCCTCGAGACTGTGGTATCCACTTGAGATTGTCCAGGAATACCTCCTTGGTCTTGATCTCATCGCCGTAGTACCCTCGAGCCAGCGAGGGCCCTTGTACTAGGACCTCTCCAACACAGCCGACGGGAGCCAGTTGATCATGGTCATCAGGTTCAACTATCCAAATAGTGGCATTGTGAGCGACACCGATCTTGGTTGGGGAATCCTCTGGTGACTTGAAAATATGCGTTGCACAGTCCACGCAGACTTCGGACGGGCCATAAGCGTTGATGAGCTTCACTCGGCCACACCACAACTCCAGTTGGTCCTTGGTAATTACTTCGCCGCTAAGGACCAGTGTATCAAGTGTTGGGACGTCGTCTGGTCGTATCGTATCCGCAAATGATGGTGTAAGAATTGCGACATTGACTTGCGCATCCTGGATGAACTTGGTGACATGTTGCAACCTCTGAGTATCTGAGGGCATGCATACTGTTCCTCCGAAGACAAGTGGCGTCAGTATTTCGCTTAAACTTCCGTCGAACGTAAAGTTGGAGAACTGTAGCATTCTGGACTCTGGGCCCAATCCGTACGCGCCGCCGTGACCCATGATACTTGAACAGAGGGATGCATGCTCTACCACGATACCCTTTGGTTGTCCTGTCGATCCTGAAGTGAATGCGATATAAGCGGCATGTTCGGGACGCACATCAAGGTTGGAAGAGGCACTAGTGTCCAGATCCGGAAGCTCGAGTATGAGTTGACTAGAGACTACCACAGAGCGCAATGCCATGTCAGAGAACAACGAAGCTGTTGTGGGTGATACAAGAACCAAATCCGCCTGCGTTCTTTCTAGTAAAGCTTGTAGTCGACTCCTGGGATATGCTGGGTCTAGCGGCACATAAACACCACCAGACTTCATAACGGCTAGCATAGTGACAACAGCCCACTTGGACTTATCGACACAAACAGCAACAGGCTTCTCAGGAGCAACTCCAAGAGAACTCAAATGCCATGCGAAAGAGTCAGATAGATTGTCCAGTTCAGAGTAAGTAAACCTGCCGTCCCAAGAATGAATGGCCACCTTATGAGGCTGGCGCTTGGCTTGGTCGCTGGTAAGGTCCTGAACACGAGTATTAACAAGCTTGGGGGGATTCTGAGCATTCCATTCCATGACCCGCTTGACATCTTCTGGTCCGCAAAAGCTGATGTCAGAGAGTAGGTTCCTGGGTTTGGTGACCAGCTGCGTGACAACATGTCCAAATTGGCCACATATAGCCTGTATCTGCTGAGGCGCAATTACTCCTGTGTCGAAGTGGGCATGAAGTTCAATACTCCCCTCGCTGTCCACAACACACTCCATCACCAAAGTGAACGCGTCGAACTGTCGGCCCGAGTTGGGCAGACTCTTGATCAAGCCGCGGCCCAACTCGGGAGTTTGCGCAGCACCAAAGATCTCGGCAGGTTGGACGATGAGTTGATTGCGAATGTCACAAGCTTGTCGGAATTCTTCTCCGTATCGAGCAATAGTCTGAAGACCGGTATGCTCATACGGTATCATGTCGTTTGACTGCTGCTGGACCTGTTTGAGGAATGCCGCGATGGAGCTATTTCGGTTCATCTGTACGCGTACTGGGACTGTGGCGAGCGTAGGACCCAGGACATTCTCAATCTGTGAAACAGCACCACTTCGTCCAGAAACTGTACATCCGAATACCACGTCATTGGTATCAAGATATCTCGAGAGAAGCAATGCCCAAGCTCCACGCAGCAGATTAGACAGTGTCACATCGCTTGCCTGGCGATGAGGAATGCGGAAAGCGTGGCTAAAGCTTCCTTCCCAACTCGGACCAAGCTGAGCTGTCGTTTTGGGGGGGAACTGCATGGTGTTGGCACCTTCAAGCTGCTGAGTCCAATACGTTTTGGACTCCAAGGGGTCTATGGACTGAACGAACTTGACGTAGTTGCTGAGAGGTACAGGATGCACTGTTTCAGTTGAGAGACCTAACGCATTCTGGAGGATTTTTACGATCCGCAGGAACGAAAAACCATCGTACAGAGAGTGGTGTAGGTCCCATAGGACGCACGGGCCGCCATTGTCTTCGGTCATGGTGAATAAAGATAGAGACTTACCGTAGCCAACAGACGGCGGGGTAGAACTTGTAAGCTCGCAGAGTGGTTGTTTATGAGCTGACTGCCAATTCATGTCCTCAGATAGTATGACCTGATAACATCCTTCAGGAACAAGAATAATGCGTGTCCTTAGAATGGCAACGTGTTTGACAGTAGTGTTTAGTGCCGACAGAAGGTCAGACATATCCGATCCACCTGGGGGATAAAGAGCAAATCGAGCCATATAAGAGCCGGGCTGGGTGATGCTAAGTGCCATCAAACCTTCTTGGAGTGGAGTACAAGGAAGGATATCCTCGATGACTTGGGCGGTGGTGAGTCCACACTGCTCGCGAGCCTGCTCTATAAAATAGTGCTTCTGATCGTGAGGTAAGAGACTGAAGGACGGTACTTCGACGGCATCTCCTCCATCAACTATCGTAGCGCTGGCAGCGACGGAGGAAAGACGGGGGTCTTTAAGGATCGAAGCGACTGTGAGGCCAATATTCTGCTGACGTGCCAAGGAAACCAGCTGGATAACATTGATGGAGTCTCCACCCAGCTGTAAGAAGCTATCATGTCGGCCAATGGAGTCTTGGTCGATATTGAGGATAGAAGCCCACACCTCCTGCAGTGATATCTCGAGAGTAGTTTCCGGCTTGATCTTCTCGAAGCTCACTAGCGAGTACTCTGCCCTTTGCTCCTGGGTTAGCAACTCCGGTAGTTGTCGTAGTCTCTTCCTGTCCAATTTTGTTGATGTGATGAATGGCATGTAAGCGCATGGAATGAACATTGTAGGCACCATGTAATGCGGAAGCTTTCGTTGAAGATACTCCTTCAAATCCTGGATTTGGCGTCTAAGCGTATCGGTCAATGGGAGAACGATGTCGGCCTCGTCCTTATCATTCCCGTGTCCTCGTAAAGCGACTCTTGACTCCTGATTGAAACAAAGGTACGCGACAAGAATAGTAGTAGCTTCATTCGAGAGAGTTTCGACAGCGACTTGTGACACTTCTGTTGCTCGCTTAATGGTGTACTCGATCTCACCAAGTTCAACGCGAAGACCACGAATCTTGACCTGTGTGTCCTCCCGACCAGCAAACTCCATTGTTCCGTCAGGGTTGTAGTATGCAAGATCACCACTCTTGTAGCATTTACTCCAGCCAGGCTCGTGTCTTCTTGGCATCCATTCTGGCAGGTTTGTCATGACCGTATCGTTTGTTTTCTGTATGTCTGAAAGGTACTCGCGAAGAAGGGTTGGACCTTGAATCATAATCTCACCAATACATCCAATAGGTGCAGGTTTGCGAGGATTCTGGGGGTCAACGATCCAGCAAAAACTCCCAACCGGTCTTCCTATTGTGAGAGGTGACTCAGTAGGTGATAGCCATTCATGAATTGCTGTGATGGGACAACACTCAGCAGGGCCCCATACGTTGATGAGTCGGCACTTTCCGGACCAAATCTCGAGTAAATCCCTACCAAACGCCTCTCCACCAGATATAAGTGCTTGTAAACTTGGCACTTGATACGGTGATAACGTTCGAAGAAACGAGGGTATGAAAGCTGCCCAAGTGACGTTCCTCTCACTCATGAAGTCTGGTAGCTTGTTAAGTCGGATATGATCAGAAGGCACACATAGACAGCCTCCTACCATCAGGGTAAAGAGCGACTCGTATACACAGGCGTCGAACACATGTGAGGCAAACTGAAGCATCCGTGCTTCGGAGGTCAATCCAAGTCTTTTGCATACCGCTGTTTGACTGCTGCAGATAGCACCATGCTCTGTCAAAAAGCCTTTGGGAGTTCCAGTACTTCCAGATGTGAAGAGAACATAGGCAGCATTTCTGGGAGAAACCTCGGGTAGTGACACTTCTCTTGGACGCCCCTCCTGTAGAGCTTTGTCAAAGGTGTCGTCTATAGTGATGACTCGCAAACCTAATCCTTCGCAGAGGCCAGAGACACCCGAAGACGTCAAAGCTAACGAGGCCTTAGTCTGCTGAATGACCTGCTGGTGACGCTCTTTCGGATGCTGGGGATCCAAAGGAACCCAAGCGGCTCCTGCCTTGTTGATAGCCAGGATGGCGACACAAAACCACATTGACTTTTCGAAACAGACGATCACCAAATCCTCAGTTTTGACGCCAAAGTCGATAAGGTAGTGAGCCAGTCTATTCGCCGCACAATCTAGCTCATGGTAGGTAAGCTTCCCATCCCAAGCATCAATCGCGATAGCGTGTGGTCGTTCCTGGGCTTGTCTTGAGATGGAATAGTGAACGCAATTCTCGACCACCTGGGGGATATCTTCATTATTCCAGGTTGTCGCTTGGTCGATATCCCATGGGCCTTGTGGGGAGATACTCGCCAAAGGTGACTGATCTTGAGGCAGGAGCTGTTGAACGATGCGGTCAAACTGATGAAATAGCGCTTCTGCTTGGACTTGATCAATCCTGTTTGGATCGTAGCAGACTCGCAGTTTAACATGCTCCGGTAGCAGAGAGCAGTCTATGGCCAGCGGGTAGCCAGATAGGACGCCTGTGGGGTTCTTTGGAGGTGGCTCCTCATCATCTAGTCGCTCCAAGAGACGTGTTGCAGCCTTCCTCCAATTGAGTTCATCTTCATGGATTACCAGAACACTGGAGAAATCGCAGAGGTCACCAGAATCAGAGTTGATCTTTGATATGTTCCGAAGGCCAAAATTCTCCTGAAGCGCCATCTCTGCTGCCTGCGCCTGGACTTTGAGCAGAAAGCTTTTGACATCCGCAGTCCGGTCGACTTTAAGGACAATCGGCACAACAGCTGCTACCGAACCCAGGACTTTTTCAATTCCAGCCACTGGCGCCTGGCGACCCGACACGAGCTGTCCAAAGGTCACATTTTCACTGTCGCTCAAGTGGCTGAGGAGAAGAGCCCAAGCGGCCTGGAGAATGTTCTCCCTGTTCGTAATAATCTCTTCGGAGTCTGATAGCGACATTTTAGTGACGATATGCCGCATAGTTCTTGGTGTACAGGTCTCAGATGGGCGGAGGCGCAGCACAGCAGAAGGCTTTGCGTCATGCAACTGCTCTTCCCAATATTGACGAGTGCTTTCCATGTTCGGTGAGTTTGACATATGTGCAGTAAGAGTGACTTGTTGTAGCAGATCCAATGGATCATCATCGTAGTAGAAACGATGAAGTGTTTCGAGGACAAGCCGCATCGTCCAACCGTCCACAATAGCCTGATGGGCGACGAACAAGAAGTACTTTTTTCCATCATGGTCCTCGTGAAGAGCGTAGTGACAAAGTCGAGAGCCATGCGTAATTTCAATCCTTGCTAAGGCGTCTAGAGCAAGCGACAACTCAGATGGGACGCGGGCCTCCCAAACGGGCCCTTCCTTGATAATGGCTTGAAAAATGTCCCCGTTGAAGGAAACGATTCTTGCCCGCAGGCTGTTACAAATCTGAAGACACTGCTCCCAAGCCGACTTAAAACGGTCGACGTCGCAGTCATCAACAAGACGATAGGCGTAGCTAACCACAGGAGATTGGTTCGCCTCAATGATACTTTTCTGGACCTCAGTGCAGACGTAAGCATCTTGGATGGATTCTTCAGCATACAAGTTGCACTGTTTTCGAATCTCAGATAGGAGATCCTCCAGATTACTGATGGCACCAAGTGTGGAGAAGGGTAAAATGTCGTTGTCTATAGTTTCTTCTTTCGCACCGTTGGTATGGCCTAAGGGTGTAGCCGCATCATCGAAAATAATTGGCGGCATTGTCACTGACTTTTTGCTTGCGCAGGATTCAGGTTCAATTCTGTTTGAAACAAATATAGTATTAAAATATGCTACGAATGGGTAGATAGGCAGCGCTTGCACTGTCTCAATACAATATATCTAGTACACAACCAGTAAAGCCAAGAAGCGCGTGCTTCCGACTGTGCGACAGTGGGTTCCTCCAGTGCCTAATTACTGAGCTGACTTTGTACACTCGGTGTACTGGGGCACATTATTACTAATGGGGTTAGTAAGGCTGCATGATTCATAATTCTAACTATAGCGCAGTTTTAGGTTTATCTGCATATTTACAGTGGGGGTATATAGGGTAATAAACACATAGCGATGCAGACTTGCTATAACAAAAGGTTGTAAATAGTTAGGATAAGACAATCTCTTATAGGTTGCCTTGAGTCTTGGTGACTAAGAGTTTAAATATTTATAAGATCTGCGATAAGACTGGACTGCCACCTTGCGCTTCACACACACTTTATTGGATATATCACGATAAACGTTTATCAATTACGTGACATCGTAAGCCAAACCACATACCTGCATCAGAAAACGCTGATAGTGCTAGATATTTCACCTATTCCCACAAGTAATAAAGGACCATATGTCAGACATTGTAGTCGACAGTACATGATGAATTGCTTGAGTATGCTGGTAGAACTGTAGGAGACACAAGCATGCTATCAACTGAGCCTGTGGGTGCGACGAGGCTGTTCATTGGTCGATGTAGACCCCCTCAGCGTTGGAGCCACTGAGTAATACTCACTAAACCACATGCGGTCGATCCACCAATTTACAAGGTCCGTGCTCTGTAATTCTCAGCTACCTTAGAATGTGTTAGTTTTAGGGAAATCATATGGATGAGAACGCCGAGGAAATATCACGGGTAGATGTAATATCGGGGGAATGTCACGTGAAAAGCTGCTATCTGTGCTACAGTACTTGACTCGACTGCGGAGTGGTCTCCTTGTAGAGCACCAATTATCAAGATCTCCTTGGCTATGGAAACGCGTCTCGTTCGACCATCAGAGATCTCATTGAACTGCACACGCTGAGAACTCATCCAACTCAATCAGTCATCATGCGCTCTTCATCCTTCGCTTGTCTCCCTGAGGCCCCATCAGACGAGATCTTCAGTCTTCTCCATGAATTTCAGAACGACAGTCACCCCAAGCGTGTCAACCTTGCCGCGGGTATTTATCGTACCGATGAGGACAAGTCATGGCCATTGGATATAGTCTGCAAGGTTGAGAAGCAGCTCTATGAAGAAGCTAGTCAAACTAGACATGACTATCTACCCATTGAGGGTGACATGCAGTTTGTTGGTCTAGCTCAGAACCTTCTTTTTGCTCCAATTGGAGATCAATTGGCAGAATCCGAGACGTTGAGAATCGCCTCAGTTCAAACCATCTCTGGCACAGGGGCAAATCATCTTGGTGCTCTTTTTGTCGCTCAAAACCTCCGACCACAAAATCTGTGGGTTTCTGACCCGACTTGGGCCAACCATCACATCATATGGGAAGCTGTCGGGCTTGTCCCTCGGCTATATCCCTACTACGGGAAGTCAGACCATCTACTCAATTTCGATGGCATGATTCAGACCCTAGAAGAGGCTCAACCAGGTGACTGTATTCTTCTACATGCATGCGCCCACAACCCCACTGGAATTGACCCCTCTAAAGATCAATGGAAAGTTATCGCTGAACTGTGTCGACGGAAGCAGTTGATACCTTTCTTTGATGCTGCCTATCAGGGCTTTTCGTCGGGCGATCCAGAGCAGGATGCATGGGTGATTCGCTATTTCTTCCAACAGCGTGTTGATATGCTCATAGCACAATCCTTTTCCAAGAATTTTGGTCTTTATGGTCATAGGGTCGGGGCTATTCATGTTGTACTTTCAGAACCCTCTGCAGGTACCAAAGCCAATGTCTTCTCGAATTTGTGCCATTTACTACGATCTGAGATTTCAATGGCACCAAAATATGGATCCACCATAGTAAAGAAGGTCTTAGCGAGTTCGGATCTAACTGCGGAGTGGATAGCTGATCTCCAAGTTATGAGTGGTCGTTTGAAAAGCATGCGAAAGGCATTGTACGATGAGCTAATCCGGCTGGATACACCCGGTTCATGGGAGCATATTGTCAAGCAGGTTAGTGATCCTATTAAACTGGATCGTGACAGTCGAAACAAGGAGGGGAAACAGACATTGAGAACTAACAATATTCCAAGATCGGCATGTTTACCTACACAGGACTCTCCATCGGAGAGGTTCGCAGGCTTCGAACGGAGTTCCATATTTACTTGCTCGATTCTGGTCGCATCTCAATTTCTGGCTGTAAGCTTAGATCTGTCCTCCAAATTCTTGGTTGCAACTGACAAGGAGGTCACAGTGAATAGCAGGAATGTCGACTACGTTGCAAAGGCATTTCACGATGTAAGGATGAAGACATTGGAATGTGGCATCAACGGTGGCACAAATGGGCACAGAGAGCATTGAAACTTCCCCTAGGTGCATAGACTTCAGATAGCTCGTATGAGATATTACAACCCAACGGTCAAGGCTACAATAGATGATTTCTACGATTATTTCAATTTCTTGTCAATATCTGTCCGGTGCTAGCCCCCAGCAAGTTGACTGTCGGCTGTTGCGGCGTTTCTTGAGCGTTGCTGCCAAGTCCAATTTCGGCTCTCAAACCGTGCGCCTGATCCATGGAGTATTTAGGTAACGGGGAACCTCTCCACTACCGGAGGGGACTAGCCTCGGGAGATTTTGGTTACTAAAAAGCCAGATTACTCCAAATTAGAATTGTCAGTTGTGACAGATACTGTGCCCCAGCATCTGCCGCTGCCAGGATCTGGTAATGACCATGTTGAGTGATCCACATTTCTCACTGGCTATAATCCACTGGCACAGTTCACCTGCAGAGTAAGCCACCATTACTCATAAATCTTGTATAAGTCATCCAGCAATGGGTCAAGCAAGCGTAAAAAGAGTAAGAGTAATATTCTGTCAACGCCACAGCAAAGTGATCCAACAGGTAATCAAAACAATCCTGTAGCATACGATTAGATATGGATTCCCAAGTAGGTGCTGTCTAGCTCGAAACAAAGCCCAAAACATAATTCTTGCTTTCCCTCTTGTCTTGCTTATCGCGTGTTATCAAGCCCCCTCCCGGCACAGCATGTATCTCAGACCTTTCTTTCGACCAAAACTCCTTCGTGCACCAAGAGCCTACAAGCTCGCACCACGACTGTACAATCGCGCCTCTTTTGCAACAGCCCAAGATGTATCTGTTTCTTCAACAGGCGTCGCACCCGGCAGTCTGCCTCTTCTTCACTCATCGCCAGAGTTCTCCTTCACAGTAGGAGATAAGCCGCAATACTGGCGCAAAATTCCCCAGTGGCGCGATGTTACAACGGAGCAATTCCTGCGACACAAATGGCAAATGGCAAATACAGTGCAGTCAGAGAAGAGTTTAATTGACTTTCTGGCGTCTGTTCTTCCCAAGAATATCCCACCTCAGACGGACATGGCGCCTCATTTGAGGTTGAACAATATCAAGACCTCAGATGACTTTATACAGCATCTTCAAGATGGTATTAAGAAAGCACCTATGGCTGTTCGACTTTCGCCACATATCCTCAGCAGCATTAATTGGGAGGACCCTATCAATGACCCGATTCGACGGCAGTTCATTCCTCTCTCAACACCCATGAGCGAGGACCATCCTATGGCAGAACTGGATCCCATGAAGGAAAACACGTATTCGCCCGTTCCAGGTCTGATTCATCGTTATCCAGATCGCGCTTTGTTCTTCGGTAAGTGCATACTCTCAAATGTCATAACTCGCAGGTAATCTGAGCTAATACTGTAACAGCAACGTCTGTCTGCCCTGTGTACTGCCGCTTCTGCTTCAGGTCATATACAGTGGGAGCAGAAACAGAGAGTGTCAAGAAACAGCGCTTTCTACCACTAATCAAAAAGTGGGAACCTCGTTTCAAATATATTGAAAACACGCCTTCTCTGAAGGATATCGTCATCTCAGGCGGTGACACATATCTTCTCGAGCCCGACCAGCTCAAGTATATCGGAGACAGGCTACTGGATATCCCACATATTCGTCGCTTCCGATTTGCCAGCAAGGGTCTATCGGTGTCCCCTAGCAGACTTCTCGATCCAGAGGACGGATGGGTAAGTACTGTTATCGAGATGCAGAATAGGGCTCGAAAAATGGGTAAACATGTGTGTATTCACACGCACTTTAACTCTGTCAACGAGATCAGTTGGATTACGCGACTGGGTGCACAGCGACTTTATGAAGCTGGCGTTACAGTTCGCAACCAGACGGTTCTACTCAACGGCGTTAACAATACCCCCGAGAAAATGTGCGCTCTTGTCCACGCACTTGGTGATATCAACATTCAGCCTGTAAGTTCTTCACGACTCCAATACTGTGCCATCAAAACTCTAACAAATGTGATATCAAGTACTACGTCTATCAAGGCGACATCGTTCCAGGTGCGGAGGACCTGCGAACACCAATGAAAGATAGTCTAGATCTCGAAAGAGCTGTGCGTGGACAGATCGCCGGCTTTTTGGTGCCCAACTTTATACTTGACTTGCCAGCAGAAGGCGGCAAGCGGTTGACTCGCGGTGTGGAAAGTTATGACTACAAGATCGGTCTTTCCAAGTTAACTGCCCCAGGGTTGAAGGGAGAGCCTGTGACAATGAATTATTGGGATCCATTGTGGTCATTGCCAGAGGAGGGACGGGAGGAGGTGTTGAGACGATTCGGCAAATTCAAGGGGCCGAAGAAAGAGGGAGAAGGAACAAACTAGAAATATTATCTTATTGTAATTGTTTCTTCTAGTGTGATCAAGCATAGTCCTCTGGTCACAAACCTCTTATCCATTGAGCTGCTCGATTGGTAACAATAGCGTCGTAAGACACTCGGACTTGGTTCCTTTGTCATTATTTACTTCGTCTCCAAGCCTGCCGGAAGGGATGTCCTGGCCGGGCTGCCAAGGGGATTCACTATACTTCGGTAAACGGTGCATAGAGCCTACCGATGATGGTAATCAGGTTCATGATGCCGTGGTCGATGAGCACGATGCCTTGCGCCGGCACTTGTTAAAGAACCTCAAGTTCGATGACTGCTAGATGGCAGTATTGGTGTCTCATAGCGACAATCTAAAGGGGACATGATTCATGTGAAAGCTATGCAGAAGTGACACATCCATGGTCGCAAAATCGGAGTAGTCAGCGTGTGACTAAACGTCTTGTCTGACTAATGTCGCACCGCAAATATGAGTGTCTATTTCATGACTTCGCGCATGCACAAATGATCATGCCAATGACTGATATGATTTATGCCAATGGTTTAGATCGACAGCATGCTTAGGTAATGTCAAGCTCGTTTGTTGGACGGCCTGGGATTGTAGGGGCTGTGGGGATGATGTCTCGTAACATGCGGGTAGTGGAATTACAACGTAGGTCGTTGTTCTGAGGTGTTCGCTTGCCAGTTGTCCAACATCATATTTTACCTGTCCTTAAGATCCTTTTATAGAGTTACCCTGTTACTACAACAAGATTATCAGTGAGGTAGCCTTATCTTGGAAAATATTGTGGTTTTAGGCGTCCTGTGTCCTACCTCAAGACCTATTCTCGAAGCTTATCATGGAAAGTGTCAGAGACATCGCCTGTGGGTCGGTATGATGCCCCATCAAAAAAACTCTCGTCAAGTTCATATTAACAAGCTCTTCGATCTAGGTAGCTGGTATGGTCGGCAAGACCATAGAATACCCATTTGACACCATAAAAGTCAGGTTACAATCTCAAATGCAATCTTTAACAGGCCAAGCTTTACGATACAGTGGTCCGTTGGATTGCTTCCGCAAGTCTGTTAACCACGATGGCATCTCAGGACTCTATCGTGGTGTCAGCGGTCCAGTCGTAGGTGCAATCTTTGAGACAAGCAGTCTCTTCTTTTTCGAAAGCCTTGGAAGAAAGAGTGTCTACTGGTTTGGATGGTTACCGAAGGAATATGAAGACAAGGACGCTGCACTACCCCTTCCGATCCTGTGGTACAGTGGCGCGTTTTCTGGAGCGTTCACATCATTCGTCTTGACGCCCATTGAGCTCATCAAGTGTAACATGCAGGTGTCTTCTATCGCCGCTTCTTCTACCCAAAACAGGCGCATCCCATTGCAAGCCCCTACTGTACAGTCAACTGTAAGAGGCGTATATAGACTTGGTGGACTTCGTGGTTTCTGGCGTGGGCAGACAGGTACTTTCATTCGCGAAGTTGGTGGCGGTGCTGCATGGTTTGGATTCAAGGAAACCACAACGAGACTATTCTATAGATGGCACGAGCGAGGTCTCCATTCACAAGAGGAAAGGAACGCGTTGCGTACCAGGCCATTGCCCCTCTGGGAACAAGCGGTAGCTGGTGCATCAGCCGGACTGTCTTATAACTTTCTCTTCTTCCCGGCTGACACGGTCAAATCACGAATACAAACCTCCGCGTCCATGGGCGGAGTGAGAAAGACATTTTTGGGTGAAGCAAGGTTTGTGTGGTATCAAAGTGGTTTGCGTGGGTTCTATCGCGGCTGTGGGATTACACTTGTTAAGGCTGCTCCAGCATCGGCGTTCATCTTTGTTGTATATGATGGGCTGAGACGTCAATTTCACATGACCTTGATGGAGGGCAAGTTTCCCATGTTATATAGAGTGTAAAGTAATCTTCAATGGGAAGTATATTGCGTAAAGTACGTCGACAATGTGAATTGGCTTTAAAGTGAAGTCGGACTATGAATGATTGCTAGTCTTCCAAAGATCCCCAAATCGGGTGCTGCTATCTTGCGATAACGCTCTTGGGTTGCCTTTTTCGACAACTTTGCCTTTATCCATAACGACAACCGTATCAAAGTCAAGCACCATGTCCAGACGATGTGTTATCGCGATGACAGTATAGTTAGTGAACTCGTCCTTGATAACCTGTTGCATGACACGCTCTGTTTCTCGGTCTACACTCGAGCTGACTTCGTCCATAAGCAAGATTCCTCCTTCAGAGCTGACATCAGCGTCATAACCCAGCTGACCGGCTCGAACACGCCTTCTAAGTACGGCACAAGCAAGTGAGAATAGTTGCTTTTGACCCTGGCTAAACGCAGCAGAACTCATTGAGGCCTCGAGGCCACCACACTCTTCGACGAAACTCCAGAGCTGTACCGTCTCCAAGACTGACTGACACGCTGAGGAGTCAGCCGTATTAAACGGATCAAGGTTGGCTTTGAAACTCGACTTCTCCTTGAGAAATACGGCGTCTTGTGGTACGACGATGATACGATGTCTAAGAACCTGGCGATTGATCTTATGGAGACCGATTCCGTCAATTTCTACGTTAGTCGCCGTTTCGGGCGTAGGATCAAGAAGCTTGAGTAGAAGGGCAATCAGACTGGACTTTCCACTGCCTGTTCTGCCGCATACCGCCACCTTCTCGCCGGGCGAGACAGCGAGGGCAACATTATTGAGGGCAAGCCACGTAGCCTCAGCTCTGTCTATATCATCATTGTCGTCGCTGAATAGAGCTTCGTTAGTAAGAATATACATAGTCATAATGGGTATCTAATCGACGTACTTGTAACTTGCTGAAACACCTTTCATCTCAATTAGTCCTCTTTGTGGCCAACTCTGCTCTGGCACAACGACCTCCTGCTCTTTGTCTTCACTCTTGACATCTTCATTGAAGTTTTTGCAACGAGAGATGGCGCCTGGTTTGAAAATAAAGTTAATGATGGCTTAAATCAGTCAGAACAATGGAAGGACTAACCCAAGCTTGTCTCGAGCTGCGTCAATGCAAGGACGATAAAGGTAAGCTCTGTTCCAAATGCCATGAGGGTCACCATCGATGCACCAGTAAATCCTGCATTGGCACGGGTGGTCACAACTAGGGTAGTCAATACTGCACTGACGACCATGATGACGAATCCGAGGACAAGATTTAGCCAGTTCTGGACCATCTGGAGCAAATATGCAGGCCTTTGGGATGTGTCCACAAGCTCAACGTTCTTGGCTCGATCTTGGCTGAGGGTGCCGAAGGCTCGTAATGTCACAATTCCTTTTGTAGTGTCGAGAAAATGAGCACTATTGAGCATTAGCACGCACTACCAGGAAAGGCTTTGGGAAAGAGGAGGGGAGGACTGACTATAGCGGCGACTTGGCCTCTAGATCCAGTAGTCGCAACTGACGCGAAGTTCGAAGGTAGAACCTTGCAATAAACCACAAGAGTATGACAAGGAATGGGTAACTAATTATCAACCACACCGAAGAGGTGGCCAGTACAGCGGCTTGTCCAAGCGCCGTAAAGACAGCGTAGACAACATTAATGAGTGCAAGTGGCAGCTCCGTATCGATGAGATTCATATCCTGGCTAAACAGGTTCAAGATCTCACCCTGGTCGGTGCGAGTGAAGAAACTGAGAGGTGCCACGACAAGAGTGCGAAGGATTCCATGGTGCAAACTCGCTCCGGCCTTGGAGACGGACAACTGCAACACCATAACGCCGAGGCTAGCCAGGGAGAGGACAGCTCCAAAACCTAGCAGAAAGTACACACCAATCCAGTAACTGAAGGAATGCCGGGAATCAGTGGACTCGGCATCGTCAGCCCAATACTTTAGCCAGATGGTGGCGAAGTTTGCGGAGAAGCCCAACAGGATGCCGAACAGGAGAATGAGCGCACTGAGAGCGTAGCCCATTGATTTGATGTACGTTCCGTAAATGCTTTTATCGCCTAGTCGACGGCTTGTATCTTCGACTTCTGGTACCGCGTCCAGGGCGTCGGTAACGCTTCGAGTAATGCTTTCTATTGTCGGGCTGGGGCCCTCGTGGTGTTCAATGTCAGTGGTCTCTTCTTGAGACGTTTTCACACCTAGGCTATTGACATAACCGCTCTGGTTCTTCATCAGTGAAACAAAGTCTCCCTGCTCAACCACATAACCACTCGCATCAAGCGCGATGATGTGATCTGCAGCGGGCAAATGACGAACAGAATGAGTACAAAGCAGGAATGTCGACCGTCTGCGCCGTAAGAGTCCCCCAAGTCCGAAGACACGTCGAAAGACTTGCTCTTCAGTGTCAGCATCAAGACCACTGAAGACGTCATCAAAGATAAGTAAACTGGCTTGGAGATAGAGAGCCCGTGCTAAGGCAACGCGCTGCTTCTGGCCGCCTGAGAGGGTGATGCCGTTGCTACCAATTACCAATTGGTCACCCAGATCCATTGACTGGAAGTCTATATCAAGCATCGTGGCATGAATTACTTCAGAATATCTATGGGGATCAAGGGGTGCGAACCCGACAATGTTGCTTCGTACAGTTCCATTAGAAAGAAATGGCGTCTGAGCACAATATGCTATACTGGAGTATGGAATGCCAAGCTGGATAGATCCCTTGAAAAATGGAACCTCTCCTAACATCGCTTGACATAGAGTCGATTTGCCAGAAGCAATTGGTCCACAGACGATGGTAAAGCTGCATTGGGCGACATCGAAGTTGATGTCTTGGAGGACCATTTTATCTTGCTTCCAACCAAACTCCCCATTCTTGACAGATATTGCAAAATCAGATATTGCCTGCTCACTACTGGAGGTATCCATCCTTTCTTGTGTAAGGTGCTGCGCCTTGTCTTTCGCATGACCAACTGCTTCTCTGAAATCAACGCGAGGGTCTGATTCAAGGTAGGTCTGGATGCGCTGTAAACAAGCTATAGCAGCTAGTAATGTCGGAATGGCTTGGAACAGTAGTGTAAGGGGTGTCGTAAGTAGATTCAGCCATGAAAGAGATGTGAACATTCGAATCGTGTCTAGAGAGTTCTGCGCCACTGCGAAAGTGAAAGCTGGTGCTAAAAACAGAGGCACATATCCCAGTGACGCTGTGATAATTATGAACCTTCGAAATCGAGACCCGGCCCCAAGTTCCTCGAGTCGTTGAGCTTGCACCATGGTTTCCACCGGTTCTGTCATGCCAGTGATTTTGAAGGTTTTCATGTTCCCAATCACAGTGGCTGTCAAGCCAACTCGCTGCTCTACCTTTTCCATCCACGCTTTTTGGGATGGTCCCATGAAACGTGCCATGTAAAATGTCAAAGAGAAGCAAATAAAGACCAAGATGATCGGCGCTAAGAATGCTAGACGAAGCTGATTGTAGAGAAGCCAGCTTGAGATTCCAACCTCGATGACCCCGGCCCACATGTCATGAAGGTTACGCAAGCCAAGACGGATTCTCTCCAGATCAGCGCTCATCAGAGTAACAGATGCGGAATCCTGATCAGTACCAGCCTGGAGCTCGGCACCTCGGGCATAAATGGCAGTTGCAAGACCTGCAGAGGAGTGGAATCAGTACAGCAAACAGGTAGCGGGATCTGGCTCTCCACTTACACCCTCGAAGGATCTGTAGAGATCTGAAGTGCAGATATTGATAGACGCCAGTTGAGATAGCTAAGCCAAAATAGATAAGAACGCTTGCACCAATCAAGCCATAGCCAAAATTATCAGACACAGTCGAAGCGTCTTGAGACAAGTAGGTAAGTAAGCTTTCCATGAAGAAAGGCTGGCAGAAGGTGAACGCAATCTTGAAGAGTCGAGGGATAACTGGTAACAGAAGGGGAACAGCATAAGACCGACATAAGAGCTTGACAAGCCCATACTTGTCATCTTTGAACTTGGAATAATCCAACCGATGGCGAAATTGACCCTCAATTGATTTCACTTTCAAAGCGTGGTCAAGTGGATATAGATCGCTGATGGATAGGTTACTTCCATAGCCTTTGAGGAAGAGATTATTCAGCCAGAAGTATACTCCGAGACCAAATACACCCGATGTTTCTTCAGGGCTGTGTGGTTCTTTTGCTTCCCATTCTACCCACTCAGTCTTGGGCCGAGACTCGAGAAGAATGACAAGTGTCTTTGCGGCTACTGTAGATGTGAAAACTATGGTGTATGCTGTTTCTGATCTTGTGACTGAAGACAACCAGAACGTGCGGGTTTGTGCTATGTCAAACAAAAGAGTGAGGGATAGGTAACTGTTCAGGAGCATTGACGGTCGAGGCGAACGACCGTGGTCAAAGAAGGAAACTGGAAGCATCAACAATGCGGCAACCAATTCCAGGGCACTCGACGCTTTGAAGAGACCAATGATGTTGAATGACTGCAGAGCCACCATAATGACCAGCACCAATCGCAGGGCCACAAACAGAGCAATGCCAAGCTGTATCCATCTGTCAGTGGTACTCAACCAATTAGGAAAGGAGGTATGTACTAGTTTCAACAGCTGGAAGTGAGGCGCGTAGATCATAACACGCTTGTGGAAGAACCGCTGGATCTGCCATAATGCCAAGAGAATAAAGGCGCAGCTTGGCACAAGACTGAAGAAGGTGAGCTCAAAGAGAATTGTAAAGTCAAAGTCACTACGACATCCCAGCACCGCCGGTCCGAGTGACTCGTCGTTGATGCAGGTTGTGGAAAAGAGCATATTGAGTTGTACCTCGAAGGCCGATGATGAGACCAATGGGGTTGCGGGAAATGTGTATTGTAAGAATCAAGAAACTTGAGCCGTAAGACGCGATTCAACGAGTTTCCCCAGGGAGCTCCTTACAGCATCACCTGATTAGTGGGGGTGGTACATTCCATCAGCAGGGTGCTTTGCTTATTACGCCACTATGACTGCCGTGACCACGGCCGTCAAAACGTAAGCAACAGCACCAATCCACTTTGAGATGTTAGTAGTACGGTAGACATCTCGATGTTCACTGCAGGCTGCATCGAATGTAGTCCTGCGCCTCCGCCTCTGTTTGTGTCATTGGCAAGCTTGTTGGTCCTTACACCCACCAACCTGAACCCCTGCAGGCGGATTTGCCGGATATAGAAGGACGCTGCGCATTCAGGCTGTTGGTTGCAAAAGTTCCAACCTCTGGCTAACAAAATCCTACCGATAATTTCGCTACGGTGGTACAACTAATCAGCAGGGAGGTGCCGGGCATACATACGATTTACGCCTCGTCGAGACAGGTTTGAAGGAGCGACAACCATGTCATCTACGGGGCATGGCACTGCCAATCATAACATTTGGATTGCGATACCTTTGTAAACTGGTGCGACGTACTTTCAGTTACGCCGGGGAAGGCTAGAAGACAGCCCAGAACAAAGTCAAGATTTGTACTGTTGGGGCATTTTCAATAATGCTACAATCAATCTTGCCGGGGTTGATGTTTCATGCTGATATACATATATTGATCGCTCACATGCTGTTTTGGGGTCGGCCAAGAACGTGAAAGAACAAAGCGCATAGCTTACAGCTTGCCTTGAATCTTGTACCAGTTGTACCTCCATCTTAAGTTATACATTCCAAGACGCCAATACTTTTACAAGCCATCTGAATACTACACACCATGTCTAATCGGCGAGAAAGCAGCATATCCTCAAGAGATGACTTCTTGTCTTCATTTCTTAGCCAAGATGCTATGTCAGATCCACCAGCTGCGGATAATTCGAAAAAGATACAAGACCGCAATGAGAAGAAGAAAGTTCAAAACCGTGTTGCCCAACGAGCTTACCGTAAGTATAGCCCCCATATAGAGTTGATATATCTTCATGCTGACTACTGTAAGGCAGCCGTATGAAGGCTCGAATTGAACAGCTCGAGGGAATGCTGGAGTCTCAGTCTCAGTCCCAGTCAAAGGAATCGGAAAGCCACTCTCACCAAATAGATGGTCGGCTGGACGCTGGTGCATCCAATTCGTCAAAGACAGCCACCCTTGATGGTAATGCCCCTACAGGTTTCTCAGACCGCTATCCTTCCACTACAGGCACCGCCCAGGCAGCCCTACACAGCATCAATGTAGCCCAGTCGCATGTGTGGGAAGACAAGAGCCCCCAAGGCATGCAGCCCTTTACCACTAACAGTAGCTTTGTGGCTCAAAGACCGCATTCCGCGGATACCCTTCCATCGCAAGGATGTGTCCCTCCCAAGGAGGCTTCAGCAGAAACCAACAGTATTACACCCCATGGACTATTTCTCGAAGTCTTACAGTCTCAGAATAAACTGCTAAACAGGCTTGATGCACTCCAGCGAGATGGTTGGGATGGAAGCATAGGCAATATTAGTCTTACAAACCCCCCCGGTAAGCGATAACCTTTCTTTGGTCAATCGGATATTGACCTCTTTAGTACTTCCGTTGCATACTATCCCACTATCAAACAACTTACGATTGAATAATACTGAGAATGGACCAGCTATGGAAGTTGACACTGAAGGAACGAGTGAGTCATGGCGCGAGGGGTTGATGAACCTCAATGTACTGCGCTGTGGTTCGTCAGATCCGCAGCCTCTAGTGTCAAACCACTACACATCCACAGCAGATATGGATCTAGAATTTCTATCTACTGAGTCGACGGATACGCCAAGAAGCTCCATGTCAGTCGACGACCGGCTGGAATACATCGTCGACGCAGCAACGAAGATCGGCTATGACAGTTTTGATGCCCTTGCAAAAGATTATTATAATCACACATTGGAACCATCGTCGTCCATCGCTAGGAAACAGCGCATGAGCAGAAACAGACGCCTACCTACGGTTATGTCAGAGATATTCTCAGCCGCAAACGACTGGTGTGAGTGGGAGCGCCGTGGCCTGTTTGAAGAGGTTGTTAGAATGACCGAGTCTCTCTTAATATCTGAGGCCAATGATTCTCAGAACCTGCTTGAGGACAAGCTGGAACATTTTATCAAGACCAGCGCTCAGGGTAATATGACTTCCAGACCCGACTTGGCGTCAAAACGGTTTATAGAAAACAGTGTGCGTCTAATTAACTGTCCCACTATCGGTCTGCAGGGTATCTTATACTAACACATTTCATACAGCTACCGACCTTATGGGCATTGCTTCTGGCATTGACGATGGAGAATCGAGCTCTCCGGCATAACAACAGATCGAACGTAGCCACCTCCGCGATCTTGCTACTACGTTATGCGGGTCATCTACCAAAGGGTCAGCTCCTAGACTTGATTGGCGCCTGGTTGTAGATAGTTGACGAGCCACTGAATTAGACCAGTCGATTTAATAATAGAATTTATAACAGCCAAAAGGGTGGTTCTAATCTGCCTTTTCTCCCGCTGGTCCTGCAAGTCGAACTACTATCCCATCAAGAGGCTCTGTCATTTTAACTTGACATCCCAGACGGCTTGTTCCAGTACGGCCGTAAGCCATATCTAGCATATCATCCTCATCTTCACTGGCCTCGGGTATGCTGTTGAAGAAATGCTCATCCTGCACGACGACATGACATGTGCTGCATGCGCATTCGCCACCACATGCGCCTTCTAGTTGCAGGCCACTCTTCTGGGCAACATTTAAAAGATTATCCCCAATCAAGACTGGGATTGTGTGATGGCTTTCCTTCTCATCAATAAAGGTTACATGAACACTAGATACCGCAGTAAGTATATAAGTACAATAAGTATTCTGGATAGAGCAACTCTCTACTCCATCGGTAATGAAAGCTTACTTGCCAGTGTCTGTGAGATTATGCATGTGACGAGCCGACGAGATGCACAGAGAGGGAATAGGTCTCCCGTAGGTCCTACTGACAAAAGCAGTATTTGACGCAATACTGGGTCCCTTAAGGCGCCATACCCCACAGCTTATGGCCCTCGCCAGAAGTTGTGCATGCTTGGACAACCCAGCCATGTTGATGATGAAATGAACTGGTTTGAGAACGTGCGCCGCAACAATCTTACGTGAGGAATAGGTTTTGAGCAAGAGTGTTTAGATATAGTGAGATTTGTCTTTCTAACAAAGTCCGTGCCAGGCATAGTAGATAACCCAATGTAACAGGTCTGGGAATAGACAGCAGAGGCAGTAGTCAGCAACGTACAGAACTGACTTTTTCTACAAGCAAAACAAACCACCCGATACGATTCAACGAGTCATTGTGACCTCTCAAGCCAACGTACTTCAATGCAGATCCATCAGCTTACGTTTGAGCTGGTTTGTCATTTCCGAAAGTTGGTATGACGAGAGTAAATGGTTCCGTTCCGCGACGCACATGCATCAGCATGTATCCTCGGGAAAGTTGAGTTTGAGTAGATTCGAGACATCACACATCAGGTTGATTACACGCACAATGCAGTAGTAAAGGCCGCCAATCTCAGATGATGTGTGCCGCTAAGAAATTAGCGCGGCTCCCTGGTTGTCATCTCAAACGGAAATAATACTATTGACGGGAAGGAAGAGTAGTCTTACGGGCCGGAACGGAAGGTGACTCCCGTGCCGTGCTGACATGCATGACGTTACATTGGAGGAGATCCACAGTGACATTACACATTTACGAGGGACATAACGTATGTTTTTGTGAAATGAGAATACATGTCACATATCTTCGTCCTGCCTCTTTTGTCTTATCCAGCGGCTGAATCCTTCGTGTTGATCTATCTGGGGCGATACCGAACGTGCATAAATGGATGAGAACCTGGAGGTTTATGAGGGGAACATTTGACTTCATCGGCAGGCGGTGTTCGGAACCTACCTTAAGCGGCTGTCTTGTTGGTAAGGTGGAGTCCCATGCTGGTCACAACAAGACAATTGACAGCCAGTCGCAAAGCCGTGAATGTCATCATATCGGGCGTCACAGGATATGACAAAAGCCATGAGGTGCACATTATTCAACTGGGTGACCAGAACGAGTACAGTCGATGGATCTCTCTACGCGCACCAGTGGTTCTGTCGTGAGAACCATGCATGATCCTACATGACTACGAGTCACCCCTAGTAGTGTTCCGAGCCCTGTGAAATGTTATGGTAATTCCAGATTGATGATATGCTGAACAAGTATGAGATGATAGCCAGTTCCTTACATTACACACGCCACGGATGAAGTAAACCGTGACCGTCTTCATCTGTGATATGACTAACTTATACTCGATTATCTTACACAGCATGAGTAATTCGACTGACTGTCCATATTACTAAGATTAAGTGGTCAGCAAGCCAATTACTGACCTCCAAATCCGACTATGGCAAACTTCGGGGCGCGATGCGTAATCCGGGTCGTCCTGGATTTAAACCTAGCCAGGGCGTATCGTTAGAGTTTTTGAAGGTGTCCTCAATAGATGCTATATTCGGATTTAGAACATGTCAAAAATAGTTATGAGTGTTGGTATCAGATCGACATCTAGTGATATTAGTAAATGAACATTATTTGTCAAGTAACTTACCACATGCTCTTTTTTGCGCAATTGTAGACACAGAGTTCGTGAGGCTACGTACAATTGTTCGCTCTTTTAGATGAGTCAATACTCGGAAGTATCACAGACGTAAAGGCATTGCACCATACCATGGGCTCAGAGTGTAGACTCCTGCCTTGATGTTGTTGGGACCTTGCTTTTAATATCTACCTCTGCAACAGATATTCTCCCGAAGGACATTAATTCTCACTTCACTACCATTGCCTCTTTTGCCTAAGTATAACTTAACTACAACTTAATCTCCTTCTCACCTCCATATCAAAACAAACTACATTATGGGATCTATTGGAACCACCCCAGACCGCGAGGTCGCCAGTATCTTCAACTCAGCAATCGCTAGCTGGGCAATAGGTACGGCATGGGAAGTTGGCATCCTGGACAAGCTCCGAGAAAGCAGAAGACTTCATGCAACTAGCTATGCAAAAAAGAATGATCTAGACATTGCTTCGACAGAGGGTCTCGTCACATCTCTTGTCGTCGTCGACATCCTAAAGAGAGATGGTGACGAGATTGTGCCCGGTAGGCTCTTCGAAGAAACCTACCGCACAAAATCTCTCTTCCACTGGCTCAGTCTCGGGTCCGGAGCCCTATTCTCGCGTATGCAATATGTTGTACGTAACGAGAACCGACATGGGGACTACTACACTCGAGATTCTGCTGCTATCGCTTATGCATGCCGAGACATCAACACACAACATTTCGAGCCAGCCTTTTTCAAGGCCCTCGATGGCGTGAGTTATGATGTGCACCGTGTGGTTGACCTGGGCTGCGGCAGTGGCGGACGACTGATGCAGATCCTCGATCGCTTCCCTCAAGCTACAGGTATTGGCATAGATCTTGCTGGGCCTGCACTTAAGGTTGCTTCCTCCGAAGCTGTACAACGCGGTTATGGTAACCGTCTGTCTCTTACCGAGGGGGATGCACGTGCACTGCAGTATCGAGACGAATTCTCCCAAGTTGATCTTTTGACCTGTTTCATGATGGGTCATGACTTCTGGCCGAGAGAGAATTGCATCGCTACTCTACAGAATCTGCGAGAGACTTTCCCAAACGTGCGTCGGTTTATTTTGGGTGATGCTACCAGGATCTTGCTCGGCAAAGAAGGTAAGGAAAGAGATATGCGAGAGGCAGATGTCCCTGTGTTCACTCTAGGCTTCGAACTGGGTCATGCCATGATGGGTGTGTACCTTCCTACTCTGGAGCAGTGGGATGAGGTCTTTGCGGATGGCGGTTGGAGATGTGTTAACAAGAACATATTCTACACTCCTTCCAAGTCTGTTGTTTTTGAACTGGAGCGTCTATAGACGATCTGAAAGGGATCAAGGAACCATGTATTAACGGGCTTTCTATTTCTTAGCTGTAACCAGTGTTATCTACAGTGCTTTTTTAATTGTTCTTGTTTTATTTTCATGGTGCGTAGTGATTGACGCAATTTGACTACCTGTCTTCTGGCAAGGTATGAGGGTGACCTTGATGACCCCTTGGCAAGTGTAAATGTAATACAGAAGTAGAGTTTCCACTCTCCATTTCCTACGATTGGAACCATTCCGTAATCAACCACTGCTTTTACTCTGCCTGTGGACTTGTCCTCATTGACGTTGCCTCCATTTTGACGGGCGGTTCCTCTGACTCGAACGAGTCCCCAGTCGCCCTTACAGAATTTAAGGCTGCATCGGGTAGTCCCTCGACAATCTCCAAGCTCTGAGGAGGTGTGTCTGGCCGCCGTGGAAGTTTGATCCCATGAACCTCCGTAAAATGCTGCAAGACAACCAATCAGTAAAGTCTTTACCAATAGGGACATACTTACAGGTCTAAGATCCAAATAGGTTGTTGCAAGGTACCCACAAATTCCACACTTGCTATGGACTTTGGCATCATGCTTTGACAAGTCTTCCTTGCTGTCGTATGTAACTGCGCATACTACACAAGTGGAGTGCTCTGTCCGGCAGTGATTGTAGTACTCCGAATCGCTCTTGAATATAGCAACGGGGTTACAATTCTTGCAAGGTATTGCCTTTGGTTCCGACTTCCAACGACGGTTTTTTTCATCCTTGTGGAGTCCCTCTTGTAGATATTGTAAATGTAGCAGCCAGGCGCTTTCGGAGAAATCATTTTTGGACAAGAAGCAATATCGTTCTTTATGCTCTTTCCACATGTGCTCATTCCGTGTACTCTGATCTTTAAAAGCGATGTTGCATGTGACGCATTCGACGTGTGCGAGGATGGCTCTTTTCAACCTGTCGTAGAACATCTCCCCCACTGGGATATACCATTGCCATCCTAGTTTGCCGCAGTCGCGAGCCTCGTAATGCCGTAGAAGAACGCTTAAGTGTGGGAATTCCTCTTTACATCGATGACAAGACGTGAAGAACATGGAAAGTGGAAGGTTTGCTGCCCCACGACCGCCCGGATCCTTGTACTTGGTCTTTATGGATTCCCTGATGAATTCGGAGGTCGCGCCTAACCTGCATGTTCCACTTTCTAAATGCTCCATCATGAGTGAATAACTGCTGAACCTTTTGCTGCATCCCAGGCATTCGATGGGCTCTGGTACGTGGGTTGTTTTATGCTGTTGATCAAAGCTTGGTTAGCAAACCAGAAAATATTATTCAGGGGAATTGCCCACCTCTTCAATTGATTTGGTATCTGGGAACGTCAAATCGCATGCTACGCAGAGTTCCGGCCAGTGATAATTCGCATTATGCTCCTTCAACCGATCCGTCTCGTAATACAATTTATCGCGGACAAACCATCTATTACATGGAATACATGTAACATGGTTCTGCTTCACATGTGCAGCCAACGCCTCCCATGAGTCGTGGTGCACAGTATAAGCATTCCAATACAGGGTTGGTTTATCTATACCTTTGAACTTGTCCACGCAAATGTCACACACGAAGTGCTTTGGTGACTTCTGGATGTGATGCCAGTAACCATCGTGTCTGAATTGTTTCTGGCAAGGCTCACACCATGTGCGCTGTTTGGCAGGGTTGCACCAGTTTTTGTGAAGTTGTTTGGAGTTCTCGCCACTGGTGGTTCTCTGGCCCCTGCCTTGATATGGACTAGTGCAGAAGTGACTGGAGCGGTTGCGACTTGTTCTTTGATAGGCGTAGGAATGCCCCCCCGTTGCCGCTTTCGTGACCGGAACAATACCTCCGGTCTTGTAGATGACGTCGGTCAATATGGCCAAAGTCTGTGTTGCAGAAATTGTTCCCTTCTACATAGAGACAATCTTTTGTATTGCAGCATCGATAGCCCGACTAGGAATATCATCGACGTGACTGGTAGTCGTGTGATTGAAAATGCTAGTAACTTTATTAGCTTTCTCATAATTATCATCAGCAGTGCTCACTTACCATGCGATAGTCTTCCAAACTGGCTGATCGATGCAAGCACTGTCGACAGGTGCGATGGACTTGAATCATGGTCCGAGAGAGATTCTACATCTCCGAATACGAAGCCACAAGGGCCGCATGCTGTGTGTGAGACGCGCTTATGGTCATCATATTCTTTCTCTGTACGGAATGTGATGGCCGGGCGGCAATCCCTGCAATGGAATTGGCCCTTTTTGGTAGCAGCAAGTTGAACGCTATGATATTCCCTATCATATGCCGACTGGAAGTCTGTAGAGCAGCTGAAGCAGTATGTAGACGTGTGCTTAGCTTTTAGATGTGATTGGAGCGCTACAGTGCTTCCAAACTCCCTACTGCAACCAATACATTCGGGGAGGTTTCCCTTTGCCTCTTTAATACGTTGCTGGACGACCTTGAATAGGGGCTTATAATCATCTAGCCAGCCTCGCGCTGTACAGACCCTACTTTCCAAGTGAGCGATGACTTGACTCATGCTGTTAGAAACAGTCCCGCAACCTGAACAGGTAGGGTCCAATGTTGAACTGGGAGGCTCTTCTAACTTGAAGATACGCTGGTTCATGTAATCATCTGATGCTTTGGCGAGGAGTTCCGAGGTCACACCCGAAGTGCAGCGGCCGGTTTGAAGGTGTTCCACCATCGACGAGTGGACCGCGAACACTAACTTGCAGCCGAAGCACTTTATGGGGAGGCCGGGATGCGTCTTCTTATGCTATAACAAGATGTGAGTGGATGGGCCTTATAACTCTAGAGTGGCAACTCACCTCATCGAAGCTCTGACGATCTGGGAATCCCTTATCGCAGGCTTCACAAAGATGTTCATAGTGCCAGTTTGAGATGTGAAGTGCATGCTCGGCGTCGCTTTGGAAAATCAACTGGCACTGGGAGCAGTGGGGTTGTAACTCTGCTTTGACCTCGAAAGACAGGTTCTCCTTGCAATCGCTGTCCGCAGATCTGTCTACTGCAAGCAAGGCTGACAGACTGGGCTCAAAGTCAGGTTCCAGCTTGATACGTTTCGCGGGAGGCTCCATGTTAGCGATAATTTGTGACGAAAAGAGATCACGACAATAGATTGTGAGGGGTGAGTTGAGCTGAAACTTGAGTTTCAAAGGTGTCTGGCATTAGAATTGTTTTAGCTTAGTTGGCGTGACGACGCGTTCAGGCTCCTTGTGGCCTTTGATTGGCTCACACGTGTAATCTAAATTAGTTGGACGCGCTTGAGTTACCTTATATGTTGAAGATGAGTTTCGACCAGCAAGGTGTTTTTTAGTCCACATAACCGCGCAACTTGTTTAATGTCTATTACCCTCATTAAGAAGGTTGAAACACTGCGAGGATCCAGTTAGTAATTGATTCTCGGATAATTGGGCTTGGTAAGTTATCTCGCCGGCTCATTGGAGCTTGTACTAGCTTGAATTCCTAGAAAGGTTCTGTAGTACGTGTTTATTTTTTGTAACGTCTTTGTGAGATCTCACTTTTCCATTGTGCGCAGTCATCGTCTAACTTCACTACCACGACGTCCATCCGAGCTCCTCAGCTGTACATGTAGCAGACATGGCTCCATCCCACAGCCGCCTACTTCTCATATCCCAAAACCACCACCAAATCCCCCGGTCCTCGAATCTCCTACTCACTGAACCACCATCAAAACCATCCTCTTCTCGAGGTCGTCTAACTCGGACTGGTGTCGTTTTGACAGGATCCAATATTGGAATCCGCTCCCAAGGTTCAAAGTCCTCTAGCGTCTGTTCGGGGTCAAACTGAACCATGTTGAACCCTTTGTCGTCATCCTCCAGGTCCCAGGTGGTTTCCCTGTAAACAAAAATGAGGCCATGATAATCCGAAAATTGGTGCCTGTGAGACCCAAATAGGCCGGGAAGCCTTCCCTTCTTCCTTTCCTCATGTACATATCCGTGATTGTTGTAGAAATCCTTGTACGCCTCCTGGACTTCGCGGATTTGTTCAAGGACGTCGCCGCGAGACTTCAGCTCCTTGCAGTAATGCTCAGCACAATCAGCGTCTGTACCCCCGGGAATAAAGAACACGTCAAGCCGAGCTGGGTTATCACAATCTTCCAGTATATCTCGACTGAAATCGATAAAATTAAAATCATCTAAATTCAGATTTGGATGAACGAGGTAGAAGCACATGCTTGCAAGGGGTATGAGGGCTTCGTCTCGCGAATGACTCCAAAGGAGCCTAGCTGGTCGGCCTGCATGGTCCGTAACGTGGATAACATCCTCTCTTATCTTTCTTCGCACCATATTGTGAATTGAGTTTGTAAATTTTCGACGCAGAATTGGGCCAGTTAAGTTGTTCTGCTGGTCTTCAGTAAAGGGGTGTTGGTTAGATCTTTATAGAGGTCGCTGGTCACATGACAAGACCAACAGTAACGCTTTGGCCTGTTGCAGCCCTGGAAAGTTGCTGCTGCCTGGGAGGGACCATAGAATTGTGTCCACAATTCTGGATCCGAAAACAGGGCTATATGGTAGATTACAGGATAGGGTGAAGGAACAATGAATTTGAGTGTAAATATAATGGCGGTTCCAAATGATACAAGTATTTCGACCCTGCGCGCAAATGAATCGTTACATGCGGTACACAATAGCTCAGCACCATTACCATGAGGTCCAACCCAGTTCCCTGGCCTCACCAGTTCCGGACACGGCGTCATACCACCAGTTGCTAGGCTTATGATCCATAAACCATGACCAAACCCCTTGATCCTCGTACCGTTCAATCTCCGACTTTGATGTTGCGCGCACCCGTGTTGTCTTCAAAGGCTTCTGTACAATTATTTTGTCCCCAGGCTCATAGTCCTCCGATGTCAGAGCGGGACCGGATTGCACAACATCGAATGTTTTATCCTCGTCTTCGCGGTTCCAAGTCGCATCCTTGTATACAATAACAAGCCCGTGATAGGCCATGGCTCCTGGGTACCTGTGGGATGATACTAAGCCGGGAAGCTTGCCCTGAGCCTTTCGTGCGACTGCATATTCGGGATCCGTATAAGCCCTTCTGGCCTCTCGGACCTATTCAAACACATCGCCACGAGCCTTAAGTTCCTCGCGATAGTATTGTGCACAATCGTCGTTATTCCCCCCGGGGATGCAGAACACCTCGACTCGAAAGGGGTCATAAAGACCCTCTATTACATCTCCCCAAAAGTGCCACAGATCGAGTTCATCTAGATTAAAATCCGGATGAACAAAATAGAAGCATAAGTTTGGAAGGGGCGGTAAGACCAGGTGTTTCCGGCCAGACCAAAATGTTTTAGCTGGTCGGCTTACATGATCTTTGAAGTCGATAAAGTGCATCTTAGCAGCATCTGCCTTGAATCTAGGCATTTTGGGTGCTGTTGATCTGATAGTTGATTGCTGCAAACCTCGGTTGGTTAAGTTGCGTTGTCGAAGAATAGTAATGGGGCGTTGGTTGCGTTTTATAACTATGCCTGATCACATGACAAAAGGAACAGAGAACGCTTTGGCCACTGTTAATAACAGAATGTATTATTAAATTTCCAATTTGCGCTTTTTTCCTACTTTATTTAATTGCATATATTATGTCATCTGCTGCCTATACTGCATTATCCTTGCGGAATGCATCCGGCTAGCTGTGTTCTCAGGTAGGTAGGCAAACGTGTCTAGAGGCTTGTGGTTCTCAGAAAGCACCTCTTAAATGGTCTATGGCCATTGGCGTGACTGTTGACCTATCATTCCCAGACTACCCATATTGCGTAATGGCGGAGGGCAAAGGAGTCCATGTGATATTACCAAGTCTTCCAGCCCAGGTCCCAAGCACGATTAGTAGCTTCATTAGCCTCTTCCTCCCAGAATTTCCTCGTCCTAATATCTTGCCAACTCCCCACGGAATAATCACTACCCTCATTCACGACTGGGATGGGTTCCGAGTAAATAGGATGATCCATCGGGTCCCATTTCTTAACTCCATCCTGCTCCTCATCCCATTCTAAAGGGATAGGGTCAAATCGGACGAGAGAGATTGCGCGATTCTCTGCTTTCCCACGCGTGCAATCGGTATCTGCATCATGATACATGAAGAACCATCCACGGTAGTATACACAGTCGCAATCTCGATCATCCATTGGCCATACCAAACCAGGAAGTGGACAGTTTGCATAATCTTCGTCGGAGGATGGGTCATGGACCCAGTCATACTCTTTTTGTCCTATGAACGCATTCAACTTGCATTCGCTGTCTTCTGCTTCCTGATGACCGCTTTCCTGCTTCTCGGGCTCTATAGCTCTTTTGACTTTGCGGATCTGGCGCCAGATGGTGCCTCGGGTCTTCATTTCTCCAAGGAAGTGCGCGTGGCATTCTTCAGCTGTAGCGCCAGGCAGGAAGAAAAATTCATAGCGAAAGAAACCGCCTCGACCAACACTCGATGGCATAGTCAAGCCGTCGTGAAGTGCACAGCCGTCGAAATCATGCGACACATCTGGATGGACCATATAGTATACCCAGGAGGCGAGAGGGGGCAGCGGGCTATTAGCTTCAAAGCTCCCCCATGACATCAAGGCTGGTTTGCCAGTGTGATCTTTGAATATGCGATTATGGCGTACGTATTTGCCTCTATTAACGTGAGCACTGGTGACGCCTTCTGGGCGTTTCATAGGTCCCTTCTTTGTTCGAACCATAGTGATAGTGGACGAGCTGATTTGGAATATAAAGACTTCCTGTTGTAAACTTGTACGATTGGATAAGATTGATAGTGGTTTAACAAACATAAGACTACGTGCCTGGAAGTTTTTTCTCCGCATCTAAGGTGGTCAGGAGCGGCAGTATTCAGCATTTAGTGATAGCACCAAGTTTCCAACAATCTTTTCCAAACCTTGAAGAAATTATCTTAGGCACAGAGTACCAGGGACATGTTAGCAAGCAAAGAATAGCTCTTAGGTCTTTGCATTAGCATAATCGCCGGCAAGTATATTTCTGCTACCTATAGATATTAGAAGATAAGCTACTAGATTTCTTTGCAGTTACCTACCCTAGAAAGGAATCCAATTACTAACGTTATTTTAAATACGTTAAAGAAAAGTAAGAAACATACTCTAATATATACTAGAACTTGCAAAACATAGGGTAGCTCTAATATATTAGATGTAAACTATGATACTCTCAAATCGAACTGTTTTCACTAAATAGAGCATAGAAAAGAGCTTTTTGAGAGCCTTGTTTTTTCTAATTAATATAGAGGGCAAATGCGCTGTTTTAATATATTACGCGGGGTATTTACGGAATGTAAGCTCGACCAACGCACCGCATCTGCTGACAGATACCACTACTTATGTCAGCAGACGCGTTGACCAATCAAAAGTTTGATTCAATCAAGAACCATCGTCAACTAAGCGAAAGCAATTCAAGGTCAGGCGCCACAGATCGTGGAACTTCAATCAGCTGGTGCCCACACGCTTCAACTGGAATAAGACGAGCTATCTACACGAGTATTTAATATTAAAGTTTCCAACTTGCGCATGCTCTGCCGGTCCGTTCAATTGCATCTATCATGTTGTCTACCGCCTCCACCGCGTCGTGCTTGCGGAACGCATCCGGCCAACCGTGTTGTCGAAACAACTGTCTGAGAAATTGTTTATCAAGATCCGTCGGAAACTGCTCGCTTTCTTCACAAACTTCTTCAAGGCTGATTGTATGTTCTGGTTCTGGAACACCCCACGTGTCGATAATACGTCTGTTCGGAAGTCCAATAAGCTCCAACTTCCGGTACATGTCCTTCAACGAGTCGAAATAATGTTGTATGGGATGATCGCCTTCGTAGACGCCAATTTGTTCATAGATGATTTCTCCATCTCTAGCATTCAGGAATAAGTTATAAGTGCCTTGCTCGCCACCAAGAGATATAAGAAAGACATGCTTTGGATCGATCTCGCCTTCCGTCCCCCAGTACTCGTCTTCAAATTCGTATTCCTCGACAGCGTTCTCGAACTCCTCACGGGTAAAAGTCGTATAGTCCAGCAAGGTTGACCCGCGATGGATGTGGACCTTAGTTCGCTGGTCAAAATACGGGAGATATCGCAGGACTTCGATCGTGTGATCGGCTTTGAAGTGAGCGCAGAACTCTGGTGTCAAATGAGACCACCCCTCACGAGGAGGCACTTTCAAGTCTTTCTGGTCGAAATGCAGGGTCGTCAGAAAGTTGTAGAAGTCCAGGAATTGTCGTTTGATCTCTTGAGGATCACATGGCGTAGGCTCTTCGATGCTCTCAAACTCAGAGTCTGATGACTCGTTTGAGTTGGTAGACATTCCTGTTTTGCACGGGTGTTTCCAATGTTTGTGATTTTAAAAAGAATGAGATGTGATGCAGACTAAGCCTGTGGTAGCTGGGGCAAGTGAGGTATTTATCTATCCTGTGTCTCCGGGGGTGGTTGTACGCCGTTATGCAGTCTTCCAATTAGCCATGAGTTTACTTTAACCCCCCTCGGGGCCCACAACATTCGCATCGATCGAATCGCGCAACCAAAAAGGATAGAGTACATCTATCTACCTTACGTAAGGTAATGCACAGTTGCGCAAACGTAACATCACGATGTAGGAATGATATGGCGTGTGGTGTATAGTGGCTTAGTATCATGATTGACTCCACTGAGTCTACCGTTCGCCGCGGAGAAATCTCTATCAATTGCCGATTATCTACATACCACTGATGCTCATATAGATCTATCTCCCCCAATCGTTCTATATACTGAAACAGCTACACAGACCCAGTACTTCGCCCACAATGCAGCACAACCTAATCCAATAGCTAGATTCCATTTATACAGGTTAGCCCATAAGATCTTATAGTAATTCTAAATAGAGGCATACGTAGTAGTTGACTAAACAAGGTGAAACTTTTTGCAGCCCTTAACCATATATATCTAGATAGGTAAAGGTATCTATATACTACTAGGCGTAGTTAGGCTTGGTTCAGGCTTCTAACCTATAACCCCGATATACACATTGTAGCTAGCCCAAAGCCCATTGCAAGACTTATCAATAGCAGTATTCCATTTCAGAAAGTCTAACATATCAAGCTTATAGTAAGACTCAATTAAGGAATACGTTGTGGTCTTAGAGATAAGGTGGAATTTATTACATAAGCTAGTTATGCTACTCTGGATAGGCAAAGGTATTTAGATACTATTGTCTCTAGTTGTAAGGGTTGGTGTCCAGCCTAGAACGCTTACGCAAACGTAACATCTAGCTATCAGGTATTAGCACTTGTCTCCAATGGATAGATTCTACTTATAGAAAGTAGCAAAGAGAAGGCTATAGTACTTCTTAATTAAGTTATAGGTTGTTATTTTTAAGACAAGATAGTACTTATTGCAATTCTTAACAATACCACCCTGGATAGGTAAAGATACGTTGCCTACTGCTGAAGGCTTTGCTGTAGTTGTAGCCTTAGTAGGTGTACTTAGTTTATGGTCAATAGTTGAGACACAGGCCCACGCATTAGCCTATAGTCCAGTACAACCAGCTTTAATTAAGGGATTCTATTTTAGGAACTTAGCGCTTGTAATAGAATATTTAGATGTAATGTAGGCACAGCCTTCGCCAGACTTAACAAAGTAAAATTTATTGTAGTTATTAACAATAATAAGCTGTGTAGGCTCTAGTGTAGTTATACTGTAAATTACAATTCAGCAAGCGGCAATCAAGTTAAAACAGTAAGCTGTAGCCTACCTGTTAGAAGGTTTAGTAGGTAAAGGTGCAGGTAAGTCGCCACCTAGGATATAGTCAAGTGCCATAACACATGCCCATGCGTTAGCCCAAAGAAACGAGCAGCCTTCTTAAACGCTAGGATTCTATTCCACAATCTTAGCAATAGGAATCTTATACTTCGCAGCAATTGCAGCACAAGTCTTACCTTTCGCAACAAGGTGGAATGTTTTGCAGTTATCGACTACCTCAAGCTATAGGGGCTGAGGAGTCTGGACGTCTGTTATAGTTGTAAGCTCTGAGCATTATTTAGTATATGTAGTATTACCTACTATTGGAGGGTTTAACTGGTGTATTCTGTGTAGGCTTCGTCGCGCTCGACTTGGTAGGAGTTCCAGGCTGGGGTTCAGGTACTGTTTCGAACAATGCTTCGACACAGTAGGACTTGGCCAAAGTCAATCCACCACAGTTTTCCGTGATGGAAGGATTCTGGATAAGCATATTAGTCATATTCTTACTTTCAGCTTCAGTTAGATTACTCACCCATCGCCGGAACTGCTCAATGGTGATCGAGTTGTCCTTCAGCAGATCGTCACAAGTGGTAGGGGTATCCATGTCAAACCACCAAGTGCAGTGTGCTGAGGTATTCGGATCGTAGGGGTAGCCTGGTGCAGTGTCCCGACGAGAGTGGCTGTCGATAACTGCACCATTGCCTGCCTGCAGAAATTTAGCAAAGATCAAGAGATGGGCGAGGTGTTTCATGGTTTAACACAAGGTAGAAAGGTTGTGTCTCTGGTACAAAAAGGTTCATTTGGTCGCATCGCAGCGCCCTTTTTGAACTCTTTGAGTAACAGATATTCGAGCTAAACTTCGTATCTTCCGTTTGGCATTTCCTGGTGGCGCAGATGTTGGTAATTTGACCACTGAGGGATATATCTCGCAACTACTACAGCCTGTATGGCCCTTGTGGTATGAAAAGCTACATGGCCCCTTGCATCGTTACTTTCCGCTTTAATGTTTAACGGACCATGGCTATGGTCCTTCTGGTCCGACCAAAAGGTCAACTAGCCTATGCCACCAGGTAACACAATGGCAGCAGAAGGAGATTGCATCTCTATAATTGTCTCTTGCTCATAAAGGCGTCACTTCTTAACTGTTAGTTATTAGTGTGAGAGCCGTTACCGTTCAGGTGGCGTCAGGCTATTCCGTCTGCAAAACTATTACATAAGCTAGATTCTGCCGCGTCTGACCACTTACCCTAGGACCAAGGAATGTAACCATTAGCTCTGAACCCGAAATAAACTTCCCTAATACATATACTTCCATTTCCCTGTTCACTTCTACTAAAGCCACCATGGTCCGAACAAAGACGCGCGCCCGAACGCTAGAGGAAAGATACCCCAACGGTGTACCTCAGTTCAACTTGGGACCTGTACTCGAAATTCAACCCTGCAATCGCACGTTCACTGATCACACTGGCAAACAAGCTGTTATGTCGTGGGAGAGCACACGCCCCAATCTTGCCTTACCTCCTCTCCCTTGCTGGGTGTTCTACATGGTCCATCCACTTGATCCATCTGACTTTGACGGCCATGCATTTTACACCAAGCTCGAGGATGACGAAGGCTACGGTATAGGAGGTGGCAAATTTCGTTACGAGTTCTTCTTCCTTCCTGGCGCCACAGCAGAGGAGTGTCATGCGCACTATATCGCCGAAGTAAAGTCCCGAGGCACCATCTGGGATCAGATTGCAAAGGTCAAAAGAGCCACGGAATTCAAGGGACAAGAAGGTGGCCAACAGGAAATTCAAGGCTCATCTCTCATTGAAGATGCTACTGGGAATGGCCGACTTCCCGGCTTACTTTTGGAGGAAGAGGATCATGAATTCCTATACCGCAACTTCTTCTTCATGTATGCTGATGCAAATCTCGATTGCAGCGGACCCGAGGGTCGAACACGTGAGATGTATATTGTCCATTTCGATCCTGTTCCCCAGCATCCGGACGACATAGGCAGATTGAACCCGATGGAACATCCCTTCTACGTGACACGGACAGAAGCCAGGGGAGAGAAAGGCGGGTTTAGCGCAGGGCTGATTGCCTGGATGGAGGAGATGGTTGCTACACTTTGGGTAATGGAGGCTGATGATGCCACTGAGAATGCCGAGAAACTGGGTTGGAAGTCATGGTAGTATGGAAGAGATATATTTCATTTGTTCAATAGAAATTGTTTGTTTCGCTCATGTGATGTATAGAAGAAATGGACCGTAGAAATCTATCAAAACTATGTGTCGAGTATGTCCTGCAAATACAGGGTTATCGTCGTCGCGCCCACAAATGTACCTGCCGTTCCTCACGGGTTGTAAACCGACCTTGGTATATTTTGGTAGCTACTGTAAGGGCGAGTCATCATACCACCCGTATTTCAATCATTCACGCCTAAGCAAAGCAGGTCTCCGCCCTGTACATTTCCAACCATCAACCCCCCCACCATAACCTAGCACTTGTCTTGTCCAACCACCCCTCAAGGTCCTGCAACACATGCATATGTGTTGGGCCAAAGAGCACTGCAGTCACTTTTAACCGCAGGGTTCCATTTGTAAAATTGGGCAATGGTAATCTTGTGATAGTCCAAGATACCTTGACAGGTTGTGGTAGACTTAACAGGGTGAAACTTGGTGCAACCGTTAATCATACCTGTTTGTGTCGGTGTAGGTGTGACAATTCCAGTAGCGGTCTTAGTGGGACTAGACGGTGATGCTTGTCCCTCAATAACTCCAACACAAACAGAGGAACCCAACTCAAGGTTGCTGCATTTAGAGTTGATGCTCGGATTCCATTTGAGGAGGCTATCCACGGTAATCTTGTTGTAGTCCACGATGCCCTGGCAGGTTGTTGTACTCCTTATAAGGTGGAATTTGTTGCAGTTGGATACCATGCCGGACTGGATAGCGGGCGGCGTTGAGATACCATTACTAGTAGTGGTAGTCGAGGTCGAGGCGATAACACCAGCGCAGGCGTTGGCACCCAGTACCAGGTTGGAACAGTCATCTTTAACGCCGGGGTTCCACTTGAAGAAATCCGTGATGGAGATCTTGTTATAATCGGCAATGCCCTGACAAGTCGTTGTGCTTTTGATGACATGGAACTTGTTACAGTTTGATACCATGCCCGACTGAATAGGGTTAGGGGTAGAAATACCATTACTGGCAGTACTGGTGGTTGCTGCGTTGGTAGTCCCGGACGGAAGAGTTCCATCGATTGCGGGCAAACCAGTGTTGTGTTTCTTGTAAGCAGCCATACAATAGCTATATCCTTTTTTGAAGGCGCAGCCACGTGAGGTCGTGTCAAGAGATGGGTTCCTGAAAAGATACAAGTTAGTCAACCAAAGGTATCAAAACATTTCGGTTCCACATCTCACATACCAGTGTTCCAGGTCCTCGAGCTCCATGTGCCACACATTAGCTATCTCTGCGCATGCCGAAAAGGAAAAGCTCCAGCTCATATCAACTTGCAGGTCATCTCCATCCATATAGATGTAACAGTCCATCTGTGTATCTTTGGCTTTAGGCTTCTTAATGGGAAGACCGGTGATGGAAGGAGCGGTGAAGGTAGCTTTTGGCAAGTCATCAAGCTTAACATTGGGAACGGCAGTAACTGGATCGACGTAGTCAGGGTGGCCGGGGTACATGTTGATGGGTCCCACAGAGGCAACGCAGTATGAAACTTTGGCCAAGAGATTGGTGCACTCTTTGTTGACTTTTTGGTTGAGAAAGAGAAAGTCTTCGAGCGGGATGCCGAACTTGAGGACAATCTGATTGCAATAATCGCCAATCTGAACAGAGTAGAACTGGGCACAATTTCTGTTCGTCCCCTCAGCAATATCGGATGGAATTGGTGCTGCAGTTGCGCCTGGGGGCTTGGTAGTGGCTGTGCGGGTGATTGGTTTGTAGTCGGCATCGTTATGTGGCTCGAGGCAGATGGTGTGACCTAACGATGAGGACAAGCGATTGCAACTTTCGCCTAGCGCGGGATTCCCTAGCAAGAACGAATGGCGTATTAGTTACTGAGTCTGGCCCTCCCTAGCACGAAAGAGGTGATAGGATTACTTACAAGTGTAAAGTTGAACCATGCTGATTTTAGCAGTGACGGCGATACTCTGACAGGTGTCGCCAGTCTTGACTGTATATGTCTTGCATTTGTTGACAATGCAGATCTTTTCACCCACCGTAGGAAAGTTATTACAGAATGCTTGTAGACCGTTGTCGTACAGCATCCAGGACGTGGCAACACCGTTGGCTTTGGAGATGGAGCGGCAATCATCCCCAGCCTTGACAGTGTACAAATAACCCGAGCATGACGCTGCTGCAGGGTTAGTGGTTGTGAGTGGTCTATTTGTCAGTACAGTTAAAACATTATCGACTGAAAGGTGAGCGGGAAAATACCTACTTGCTAGATACAGTAGTTTTCAAGGGAAAGCCACTCTTCGAACAGCTTTGGGTAAGACTCATGTACGACCCCTGCAGCTCGTAGCCGTTTGAGTAAGACGTGCCGGCTTGGAATTGAAGTGGTTTGATATAGCAGTTATCGCACAAATTAACGGCTGTGGTAACAGAAGACTTCGTGTTAGAATACTTTCAAAGCGGTACATCGTAGAGAAGCTAGTCATCTTACCTTGAGTGGTGCTAGGGCTTCCTGACTTGCTGGAAGAGCTCGGAAAGGCCCAAACGTTGCACCATCTATCCCCGTCCTTGATACAAGTTCTCTGGAAGTGGTAATATATGTCTGTTGCTATGATAGATACGTGGACCGGGGCGAGACCAGGCTCATACTCAACAAGGTCGTCGTCGCTACATTGACTCTTCAAACTGCTTTCGAAGTTGGCAAGCGAAGTGCCACAGGCACTGGTGCATGCTTCTTGCAGAGATGCAAGTGGCACAGCCTCCCTCTCGAAGAAGCTGCCTACTTGGGAAGCACAGTTGAGCTCGACAACTAGAGCTGCCTTGCAACCTTCAGAGAGAGAGTTTGAAGGAAGTGCGTTGGGCAAGACATACTGCCAGGCGACACCTGGCCTGGCCATTACTGCCAGGCTTGAAAGAGCGAGTAGCCAATTCATGGCTGCTAAGAATCCAGGTCAAAAAGGCGGCAGAAAAGGATGTTACGCAATAAGTGGTAAAAGAGGATGGGAACTCTCCTTGGGCAATATATCACGGAGACAAGGGCATCTAAGACCGAGAAAACATTTCTCAGCTTTACCCGAAGCGCAATTTGGGTCCGGTCTTTAGCGTCGGCGGTTAAAGATTAAAATGTTTCACAGCTGCCCAAAACGTGCAGACTCGCGCTCTCGGGTCCGAGTGATACTGCGTAGCGTTGATCCGCAGCTGTCTTGGCAGCTGTTGGTTGTGTACAAAATTCCTCCTTGACTACCTGGTAGTCCACTTAGTGCGGTATAATGAATGAGCGGTGAGGTACTGCGTGAAGGACGTACGGATATAATATTGGTGTTTAATCTATTGGTATTACAGTCTTGTACTAGCGAGGCGTCTTGCTTGTCTTGAAACTTTTTCTCTCTTAACATTGACCATAAGGCCGAAATAGAGAAGACTTAAGCATATTATCATTTGGCCAGGCTAGGCTATTAACGTTTGCTAGACTACGCATGGTCCTCTCGGAACCCCGTTGCGGAAATATGGTTCGATTCTGCCCCCACTTCGCTCGATTCAGGGATGACGCTAAAGGACCCCTATCTCGCTTGAGGCTACACATTTATCCACAAGATCAGAGCAAAATCTTTTTCTTCCTCAACGAGCTGAGGCATCCTGAACGGCTAGCTTGACCCTGGTTTTGATTCTGACCCACGTTGACTATGGCTTGTTCAGTAGAGAGAGTATGGCTTGACATATATAGACAGCTACCCCAGTTGGGATCCCGGTGGAGGGTCACACTCACACATCTTGTCAGTCTTTGTAAGATTGCGTTCCCTTCAACCTGACAATCCTAAAATCGAGCCTCTGGGGACTACGGCTAGTTAGCCATGGGTCTCAAGGCCATTCTTCTTTCTCTCCTGGTGGCTCAAGCCATACCATCCTGGAGTCATCCCCACCACAATCATCATCACCACCTTCATGAAAAACATCTCAGAACGCGGAATAAAGGCGGCCAGCTCGTCTGCCCTCCCGTTCCTGACAAGCTTGTTACAGGCGCCGACCTCATTGCAAAAGTGAGGTACACGGACCGCGACACCTGTGACGCAAAGCTTTCGGCGAGATCAAGCCTCACTGCTAGAGCAGATTCTGCCGTTGTTGCCGATCCAAATGATCCTTATTCGTGTTCTGAAGAGAAGCCCTGCAGTAACGGCGCTTGTTGTTCCAAGGCCGGCGTTTGTAACTATGGCCCTGAGGCTTGTGGCACAAACGGCAAGTCTCCCAACGACAAGTGCTGGAGCAACTGTAATGCTTACGCGGAATGCGGCCGTTATGCCAAAACTCCTGGTCAAAAATGTCCTCTCAATGTGTGCTGCAGTCGCTACGGCTTCTGTGGTATGACCAAAGACTTTTGCAAAGTTACAGACAAAAAGGAAGAAAGTTGTCAGAGTAACTGTGCCCAGCCCGGTTCAGGAAGCTCTGGAGGCAACGTCCAGAAGCGCATCATTGGATACTACGAGGCGTGGAACTACAAGAAAAAATGTATTGGGATGAGCATGGAAGATATTCCCGTCGACAGCCTTACCCACATATACTACTCGTTCGCCTACATTCAACCCAAGACCTACAAGATCGTGCCTATGCAAGACGGCAAGGACGGGAGCCTTACCACTGAGACGTTCAGTGAATTCACTGCTCTCAAACGCAAGAACCCCTCCTTGAAGGCTGTCGTGGCTCTTGGAGGCTGGACGTTCAACGATAACCACACTATCTGGCAGCCCGTTTTCAGTGACCTCGCTTCAACGAGCTCAAAACGAGCCACATTTGTCAGTGAACTGGTCAAGTTTATGGACCGTTATGGTTTTGATGGCGTGGATATAGATTGGGAGTATCCTGGTGCTGGCGATCGGGGTGGTCATCCAGATGATGGCGAGAACCTCACCAAGCTCTTCAAAGACATACGCACAGGTTTCGACGAGATGCCAGGACGGCACAAGGAAATATCTTTTACCGCGCCGACAAGCTACTGGTACATGCGCTATTTCGACATCACGGCCTCAGCGAAAGCCGTCGATTACATCAATGTCATGTCCTACGACCTTCACGGAATCTGGGACTCCGATAACCCTATCGGATCGCAGGTTCTAGCACATACCAACCTTACTGAGATCGATCTGGCCCTGGATCTCTTCTGGAGAAACAAAGTCGACCCGGCCAAGATCAATCTGGGCATTGGCTTCTACGGGAGATCGTTCCAGCTGGCGGATCCGTCTTGTCACAAGCCTGGTTGCTTGTTCTTGGGCGGAGCTAAACCGGGACCTTGTACCGACAATTCAGGCACCCTCTCATATTTTGAGATCATGGACATCATCAAGAAACACAAGTTGAATCCATACTGGGATAAGAAGGATGCTGTGAAGTATGTCACTTGGGGCGGTGACCAGTGGGTGTCGTATGATGACAAAGACACCATTGAGCAGAAGATTGAGTTTGCCAACTCACTAGGCTTGGGAGGTCTTCTTATCTGGGCTATCGATCTTGATAATACACGACTTGACGCTTTGGCAGCGGTCTTGCATCCCAAGGGCATGAGTGCATACAAAGATCGCTCGACCAAAAACAGCTGGCAGGATCTTGGAGCGGGTCATTGCACTGTCAATGAATGCGGCAAGACTGGCTGCAAATCTGGATGGATTGAAGTTGACAAGTCTGACTGCAACCGCTTGTCTGGCCTGGAGACCAGCGTGTGCTGTCCCTTTGCTTCAGCGCCTGATCCGGATAAGTGGTGAGTTCCAACCAAGAAGTGATCATCGACCTTTCTAACATTTCGTCTAGCACCTGGAGGAGGGGCGATACGGTTCTATGCAATGGCTACTGTCACGATGGAGAAGTCGCTCTCGCTTCCAGTACGCAAGCAGGTGGCGGTTATGCATGCACCGACGGCCGCAAGTTCCTGTGCTGCAAAGCAGAAGCTCAAGTTCCAGATTGTCGCTGGACAGACTGCAACGGAGACTGTAAGACTTCCGAGAAAGAGCTCACGTGGAAATATGGAAATTGCAAGGGTAAGGACTACAAGAAGTTCTGCTGCAACAAGGAGCAGGAGTGGCGAAATTGCAAGTGGTACGGAAAGCCTGGCAATTGCTTCGACGGCCACTGTGAAACCGGCTGGCAGGTCGCTCTTACCACATCTCATGGAGGTGAAGGGCATGACTGCGGATGGGGTTCCAAGCGGAAGAGAAGCTATTGCTGTGATCCACCCAAAGGAGAATCACCCTTTCTACCGGTACCTCTCAAGGATCTATTCCCCGATCCCCCGAAAGAGGAAGAAGCAGAGTCTGATTTCCAGCTCAAGGTGGACAACACGTGGGGCGGCGCCCAAGACCTTCCTTTCGCGGAGACGCCTGAGCAGTCTGCTTTTGGCTTCATCATCATGACGAGCCCAGACGAGCTGCAGGTGACCCTGGACAAGCGTGATGGGTCTCACTGGGAAGTCTTTGACTGCAACGACGCCGTGTCAGAGGAGGAGCAGACGGTTCGAATGGTATGCACCGACCGCAGCGAGACATCCAACTGCGACAAGATCTATCTTGGCCACGGAGCCCCTGGTACCATCGTCGAAATGCCCCAGGGTTGTGGTCCGGGAAGATACGCCGTGGTCAAGAGTGTGGCTCAGAGCAAGAATCAAAGTCTTCCCCAGCATCTATACCGCCGAGGTATCACTGAGGAAGAGGTTATTCTTGACTTGACGTTTGACTACGACTTCAGACGTGTCCCACGCGACCTTGGGGATACTCAAATTCGCATCGACTACAGCAACGAGAACACATACTGGGGTACCATCGTCAAAAAGGCAGCCGATTCTAAAAAGCGGTCTTTGAAGAGGTCAGTCAAAAGAAGCCTCAAGGACGTAGGCGGCTCCCACAAACGCTGGCTTGAGGAAGAATGGCGAGAGGATGTACACCAAGGAGGCCTGTCCAAGAGAGACATTCACAAACGCTGGTTCGGGGAGACGGCTCTCGATTGGTTGAAGGCCATGTTCGATGGCGTCACAAATACTATGAGGCTCAAGCACACCTACAACGAGGACTTTGTGCTCAGCATTGTCAACCAGAAGGTCGAGTGTCCCAATGTGGACGCCAAACTTGAAGTCTTTGCTGAAGTCTCGGTCCAAGCCGACGTCAACTACGGTTTTACGCTGATCGGTAGACTTGGCGGATCGTACGGTATCGATATATCGGACTCGTACCTATACTACCGCACCGGCGGCAACGTCGACACGAGATTCGTCGTGGATGCTGCTGTCACGGCCCACTTCGACACGGAGGATGTGCTGCTGTTTAGCGCCGATACTTTCGGAGCGGCTTTTACGGTGCCAGGTATCGTGACTGTCGGCCCTAATTTCAAGCTCTACGGTAGGCTCAAAGGCAAGGCCACGCTGGGCGTTAACTTTGAGACCCAGGTCAAGCTCGCCGAGTGGGATATCTGGCAGACATTCCCCGTCGTTGATAAGGATTGGCAACCCAGTACCTTCCAAGACCCGGATAAGACTGGCAACCAGATCCTCGAGCCTGAGTTCGAATACGGCGTCTCGGTTAACGGGCACATCAGTGCTCATGTCAAGCCTACTATCACCTTTGGTATCGACTGGAACGAAAAGTTTGCCTCCCTTGATTCCTGTGCTGTGAACCTGGTTGCGGATGGACATGTCACATTCCACGCTGAAGCTGAGAGTGGAAGTAAGGGAAGCAGCTTCTGCTATGGTGTCGATGTCGGGGCTGATCTCTATGCCACCATCGATGCCCCCAAGGCGTTCTCATGGGTACTTCCCAAGTCCCCCTTTATGCTCCTGGAGGCCAATGATGTTACAATCTTCCCCAGTGGCTGGCGACAAGAAAAGGCCTGCACTTCTGCATCAGGTGGGAAGAGCCGGCGACGAGATGTCCGCTCTCACCTTCACACCGCCAATGGCACATCCTCGCTATCCAAGCGCGCCACACGATATGGACCTCTTGTACCAGAGATCAAAGGCCTCCTCTGCCCTGGAGAGGAGATCTCAGGGGATATGCCAAGCTGCGAAGCCTGCCTAGGTGGCGGTGGCAGGCTTCTTAAGCGGGACAGTGAGACTGATGAGGCTGATGTATGCTTGCTCGACCCAGACGGCTCACCTGAGGAGACTTGTGACATCGATTCCGACTCTAATGTACGTCGTGCGGATTCGATCGAGCGGCGCGGGGCAAAGGCGGACGCCAAGTGGACTACACATAGCGGTGTTACCGACGATCTTCCATATCCTGATTATCCATCTTGCGGTAGAGCAGGTGGTTCAGTGATCCGTTGGTTCGGGTTTCTACCAGAGACGAAAGTCCGACAATGCAACTGGGAGTTCGATAAGTATACAGCAAAGCAAATCAACCGCGCAGAATATGTCAGTAAGTCTTCAACACGAATCTCCAACATTTGCAAGGATAAGAAATGCAGTCACTAATTGAGATTGGCACACAGCTGAACACGTGTACGAAGCCCAGTTCCTTACCGGGTTCTTTAAATGGTTAAAGGACGGCCCTGCTCCTGCTGGATACACAATGCCTACGCATGAGTGGATAGATGAGGTCCTTCTCGGCCTAGGTCCATCCAACAGGATCTTTATAGGAGACGGCTGGACGCTGAAGACGAATCTGTGGTATGAGATGGTTCTTGGCCTTGGTAGCGACAACGAGCTTGGCCGCCTGGTTTTGGCACATAAGGGTATGAATATAAAGAAGGGTAAGTTTTTCAAGGGAGAAGAACCCACCTCCCTCAATCTCAAAAACAACGTGCATACACGTAAATCTCATCGCGACGTAAGTATTCCGCCTTGCTTAACGAGGATGGTCGATGGCTAACCTTGCTGCAGGTCGCGGGAGTCTTCTACTACATGAGAATGCAGGAAGTTTGGTCCAGATTTATCGAAACATCACAGTTCATGGAGAACATACTGGACGATTTCGACATCGAGTACAAGTACGGGGGGAACAAGGTCATGAATGTCGGCGAGCCAGGACTACCTGTCCGAATATCAGGACAACCTGCAGCCGGCCTGCGCGATCTGTACTGTTTCTGGATCGACTCAGCACTGACCAACATTGAAGCCACAGCCATCATATGGATGAATGCCGCAAGGGCTAATTACGAGGCAGAGTTTGGGAGAGAAGTGGATGGCAGACGTTGGCTTACTTCTGTATTTGGGCCGGGTAAGTATATCTCGGCTGCAAATCTCAAGTTCCCACGTTCATCGGTTTTGCACAATAATCCGAACCCTTCAAACCCTCGGATATGGAAACTGAGTAATTTTCAGGACCTCTGGAGCAAGGAAAACGGACCGGCGGGACCATTTTAGTTATAGGCTAGCAAGAAGGACCCTAAGCTATAGAATGATACAGTCTAGTAGCTATTCTAAGAAGATATTAGAGTTTATAGAATATGTTGCATGACTATTGAGCTTTTGGAAATTCATTTGCAGTAAGGTAGAGCTTCGCCATCCGTAGCAAAATCTTACACCAACAAATCCTACATCTCTTCAATGCTGCGAAGAAATGTGTCAACAGTGTAATTATGCTCGCTGGCCGCTTTTATTAAAGAGTTCATAGCATCCTCCGAAGTCCTGGTTTTTCCTCGATGCTAACTACCTCACTTTCAATCTGCTGCACATACATCTCGATCTCATTCTTGGCTAGGGTGATCTTGGTTTTCTCGAACTCCGAGACGATGCTGTGTCGACCGTTAATGGTTTTGAAACGCGTCGACCATGTATTCTAGCAGGCTGTTGCTCTCCCCCAAGCAATGCTGTCTGGCATTGTAGGCGCCGAGGGCGAAGAGTGCCTGTCTGTAGACCTGGTCAGTGGCCAGTTTCAGCTTATTCAGTGCGTCATTGCCGCAGTCGACCGCCACCCAGAACTGTCGTACAATCCACTACAACCAGGTGGTTACAGGACGGAGTTGACAGCTATAGCAGCGAGACCAGTGGCAGCAACCTTCCAAAGTCCAGTGTTCTCAGCTCTTCTGATAGCACCATTAGTCGTCTCCTTAGATGTTTCTTCCGCATCAATCTGACTGGTGGTAGTAGTAATTGTTTGCTGGGAAGCAGTCATTGACGCTTGGGTGGCCTTGGGTGCGCGGAGAGTATCACCCAGGATACCTCTATCACGACAGGCAGCAAACGAGATCGTGTTATTAAGGCGAAGCCCACCGTACGCAACGCTTCCCATTGTATCGAACCAGCGGTTAGGGCAGTAGTCAGCAAACTCAACCATGGATGAGCTGTGCTCTTTCCACCAGGAGGAAGCGACGCTGCCATGAGACGACCAGGCAGGAAGGTGCGTCTTTGGGGCAACATCGGTGAAGGAACAGATATTTGAGAGCTCTGGGTAAGGGCATGTCGGAACTCCAAAGACGTCCAAATCAGTGAACGGGCAGCCCTTGTTCAAGTCTTTAAAGTATGAGAAAAGTGCAGTTGAAAAGGAGCCTGTTGGCTCCGGTGGTTCAAAAAAGGACTGAGGATAATCCATGATGAGACAATTGCGAAAGTCCTCGGTGCTAGTAGGTTTTGCGGTTGGGAGGATCATGTCATAGATCAAACCCCAGACCTGCGAAGGCTGCAGAAGAGAGAGAGCGACGACAGGAAGCCTTCTCATATTGAAAACAAGTCGTACTGTAGGAAGGGAATTGTGCTTCGCAAGGAAGATATGTGGTGTAAAAACGAATGAACTTTCTTTGAATCTCAGCAGAGAGTTTTGTTGTATAAGACGGGCAGTATGGCAGGAGGCAAAGAGTACTATCAAATCTTCGAGTGGTGGGTTAAAAGATGTCAACTGTCAATGCGATTACCACTTTGACTCGGAAGAGTTGAGATAATTTTCAAACAGCCGAGGGGTAACATAAGTGGTAACATGAGTGGTGGAGTAAAACTTGACCGGGGTGAACCAACAGTCCAAGACCGCTCTTGGCACTCCGCGGTAATGTCCTTTTGAATGTATCATTGGGTGACAGGTCTCTCCAGGCTATTTTGCCACATTTAGCCTTTGTTTGTGGATCCTTTGGAAATGAGATTTTCTAGCGGTACACGAACAAAAAGGAAGGAATGGATAAATGTGGCGTTTAACTGGAAATTACCCGACTTGACGCCTCATTTATGTCATCTGGACCATCATCATCATGCCCTCCAGCTGAGCGACTTCACACAGAAAGGGATTCTCGTCCGATCTATGAGATATGTCTGCTGATACAGTAACAAGAGGACTGGTTGAGGCTAGAAGATGAAGTCAAGATCTGATTGGTTCAACAGTGTTTAGCGACATAACTGTTTGCAATATAAGTTACTGATCAAAATAACTGGACTCTAACCCATTTGAATATCCAGAAGATACATATGTACCAGCCCGGTAAATCTTTCCTGTCTCCCAGCTTGCCACATGTTCTTGTAGTATTGCTACTAGAGCCTTAAAGTCGGAAGCTTCAGGGACCCGATGTGAAAGACAACAAACAAGACCAAGGAAAAACAAGATATATACATCTTATTCACCACAATACTCAGAAATATTCCACAGTCTTGCCTCCTCAGATGCTAGAGCGGTAGCAAAGACACTGGCTGCAACCGAAAGGTCTCTTCTTCTGAGAAAGCTTGAAAACACAGTTTCCTCGAGCGTTAACCTTGCACTGTTTGCTTCCAGGGCACTGTGAGTAATAGCAGTTCTTGCCAGGGCGACCCCTAGTCAAGCACTTAACACGAGCCCGGGACTCAAGCTGAGCCAACACAGTGGCGCCGTCATTGCCCGTCAAGCCCTCTTCGTCGTCGTCTTCAACCTCGTCTTCAACTTCGTCGTCCTGAGGCTGGAATGCTTGTGGCGGCTGTGCATTGGCAGCTAATGGGGTTAGTCTGGGATTCCAATTATGCGTACTGTGGGGAACATACCGTTCGGCTGGGCGACCTCAACTGCAGAGGTCTCAGTAGATGGTGAAGCTGCAAGAACAGTAGGAGCTGCTCCCAGGACACTGATCAGAAGGATGATGTTTTGAAGGTAGCGCATATTGAATAGATGAGTGAATGAGACTGTTGTGTTTGGATTCTAAAATTATTGTAATTGTAGCAGAACAGCGACATCTCATATATGTATGTCTTCCAACGATCTTAAGTGTTTTTCTTAATGATCATCCTCCTTCCTAAACCAACTCTTACAATATCTTCAGAAAGATGATTGCCATAACGGCAACTGAAGGGGGCGGAAGCGCTTAGGATACTACACTACATGCTACAAATGCGCCAAGGTGGAGATAGACGAGCGTAACAACGAAGCGAGTATCATCTGATGCTGACAATGATATGAAGTGCCTTGTCGGCAACTCGTTATCCCAGCAATTCCAGAACTAGGTTTCTCCCAATTCTACCAAAGCCTTACCATATGGTAACACTCCTGTTATTAGCTCTATCTGACTTCATCGTCACGACATTAGCAATGGAAGCTGGATAGGCAATACCCTATAAACACAATACATCAGATAGACCTCGAGGCTGAAGAATACCGCGCACTTGCCCTTGCCTTCTCTTTCCCTAACTGTGTTGTTAAGTCCTTCAAACTTGTTGTTTTCTCTAAATAATACGCAGTGATAGTCGATGATATGCAGTAATACGCAGTCATACGCAGTCATACGGAGCGTATCTGTGGCGTATCCTCGGAATAAACGTATTCTAAGTGGTTTCGTCGTAAAGATCCCTGTGAGTTCAGCTAAGCACCCATGCCAAGTCCATTTATTTAGCTCGAACCTTATGCCAAGGCGGTTATAATGTCTTATTTTCCGGCATTGCTTACTGCTGACTGTGTTGTCAACGTCCGCAATGTCAAAACGTCCGGTGATTACTGAAAGCAGATAGATTTACGGCACGGATCTGCAGGTCCACAAATGTCCAGCCTGGCCCCTGCTCAGAGTGCCAACAGGCGCTTTCGCCGCCACTCAGCCTCGGTATATCCTGTTAGAATACTTTTTTCTTGTCAGCTTCCATCTAATATGAGGAGACGAGTAAGATTCTTGAACTTGCTCTCGCCAGTCTTCAGAAAAGTAGGATTGTTCTTACTGTCAAGTCACTGATCCGTAATTGTGGGTTGCTGACGGACACTTTCTACCCTCTTTTTAATGCATAGCCCCACCGTATCTCTCAGCCCCCAACAAGGACCAGGCCAGGCACCAGCAGCAGCCATTTAAAGCAGGTGTTTTTTGTTTCTCTACCATACAACCGAAGCCAAAACAGACCTTTTCATTATCATAGCGACAGAATAATCGCAATGTCCATCAGTGAAAGAGATCAATTACTCAGGAGACTCTGTCCTGGTGATCGATCCGAGAGCTGGCACAAACATCTCGAACGCGCACGCATTCCTGGATCAGGCGAATGGATTCTCGACGATCCAAAGACAAAGGAATGGCTGCACAGCGATTCCTCATCGTTGCTTTGGCTTCACGGACCATGTGAGTGTAATGAGAAATTGAGTAATTACCTTGGCTAATGTGTTTCCAGCTGCGAGTGGTAAAACGTTTTTGTGGTCAGTTGATCCTTGAGACGCCAAACGATTCTCGCTAATTACAAGTGTAGCTCCCGTCTCGCTGAACACATTCGAGAGACCAAGGGTGATGCACTTGCTTGTATCGAATTCCAACAGAACCATAAACAGTACAACAAGGCCGATTTCAACCATGCCTTGACCTCCGTTTTGAGACAGCTTGTATCGCAGCTCCCCAGCACATCAACCGTTTGGAATGAACTGATAGCTCTGGATGACGTTCCATATCCAGACGATGATGAGTTCAATCAACTCCTTCACCTTGTTTCATCCGAGTTTGGCAAGGTCTTTATCATCTTCGATAATGCCAATACTGTTGCTGAGGCAGCTCTGAGGGATTTAATGCTTTCATTGAATCCAAGTGCTTCTGACTCAGTCTTTCGGGCTTTGTTCGCAAGCCGCAATGCGTGCACTGATGCCTTCTCAATACGGCCTGAAGTACTTGAAATACACTCTAGACCAAGTGATAAGGACGTGGAAATGTACGTCATTGAAACACTTCGAGACGTGTCAGGCAAGGACTTGTCCTCTGGTCACGAGGACATAATTCCCAACATTACCAAACTCTTTGACGGCCGGTAAGTATATCATGTACAAGTCAAAATGGAATACTCACGATCAACAGATTTCTCCCCATACCGGCTTGGTCTACCGAAACACCTATGCCAGAGCTCTTAGCCAGTCTCGATCAACTTGTGACTTCCTCTAGAGAAGCATTTACCTCAGATAAGATAGATATATTCTGCAGAGAGTCGGTAAGGCAAATCACGACCTCACGGTGGAAGGATATGGTCTCTTGTATTCTCTACCACACCATCAAAGCTTCCGAAGCTGGCTATACCTTCACAATGCCCATGGCACTCGAAGCGTTAAACATCTGGGAGATCACCCATGATGACAAGGTCTTCAACACTTCCGAAGTTCTTATAGGTTGCCGTGGCCTTATTTACTATGGTGAAGAGGATGGATCGATGCGGATTACATCCCCACTTCTTAGCGAATACCTGAAGCAAGCGGTCTTCGGCATCGACTATGAGAAGCGAAGTATTAGCGCTTTCATGCGATATCTATCGTCTGACGCCTTCGCGCAAGGTGCTAGCAAATCGTCTGCCGCTCTCAGAGAACGACTACACAAGAACAGATATCTGTGGTTTGCCGCCAGAATGCTAGGGCCCAGCTTACAAATAGCTACCCCAGACACCTTTGTTGAAGGTTTTATACGCCTCTCATCTCGAAGGGGGTCGATTGAGTCATATCTTCAAGCAGCTGAAGCATGGCCGTATGAGAGCCAAGCCAGCTATGACGAGCTCGAAGAGGATCAAGAGCGATGGCAATGCTTCACTACTGGATATGGTCCACTACACCTTGCTGCTCACCTAGTAGCCCCAAAGACGCTTATTGACGCACTAGTAGCTAGTGGTGAAGACCTCGAAGCTCGGGACAACGACGGTCGCACAGCCTTGCATCTAGCTGCAGAGATCGACATGGATAATTCGACACTGCAAGCTCTTGTTGATGCTGGTGGCAATGTAGTGGCCGAAGATGCTATGGGTAATACACCTTTATCTAATACTGTCGTGAATGGGAGCGTTGAGTCTGTCAAGACACTGCTGGCTAATGGAGCTGATGCTAGTGCGCTTGATGAAGACCTCCTGGGGCAATGTGGGCAGGAGAAACCAGAGATTGCAGCGTATCTGAGGGAGCTTGGCATTGATGTACCGGTTGAGGTTGACAGTGATATGGAAGATTAATTCATTACTGTATTTTATTTGAGACTTGCACGTTCAATTTAGAACTCCACCTGTAATTGATGAATTTATAACTATCTCAAGCTGAAGTCGTGGTAACGTTAAATACCTGTTATCGTATCTCAAGACAAAACCAAACCCATACCAGCAAGACATCCCAAAACGAGTCCCAGTGTACTGACGCTACCTTGTCTCGGAAGAGTAGAAGCGGCATTCTCAACAGTCGCTGTATCAGTGGCAGATGACGTCTCAGTAGCAGATACCGTCTCAGTAGCAGATGCGGTCCCAGTTTCACCATCTCCCTCTTTCTTATCCACATCCGACTTCTTGTAGATCAAAGGCACCGCTTGCACCCAAGTAGCAACCGCAATATCAGCAAAGTCATTCGAAGTCACTCCCAGAACACGTCCGAAGTCCATCGTTGTGGTCTTGCCTGCCGCGATCCCACTGGGGTTAAAGTACGACCATACCCCGTGTGAATAGGATAGGCCAGAGACTGATGAGACTGAGATGTAGTAATCACGATTCGTGTGCCATACCACACAGTGCTGAGAGTACGAGTAAGATGTGACCGGGCCGAGCGTGGACACGCATCCTCCATAGACATCACCCATATAACCGCTGTCTCTGTTAGTTTGACCATGTTACAGCTCATGGTAATATGTAGGATGTACATACCTAGGACAACAATATGCAAGAGTCTCGGATTCACCCAACATGTTCCTCCAAGCGTCTGTAACCCAAACAGGTCGTGGAAATTTAAGATCAAGGTCCGGTGGCCCTTGTTCCAGTACACCCGATGCGCTCATCTTCCCACTCTCAGCATGAGCCAATGCACCGACAGTTTTCCAACCCGTGGGACAAGCGACGCCGGGAGAGAAGTAAATAAGAGTGGTTTTAAAGAAGGCGGAGGAAGTTTGACTGACGAAAGAGTCCAGTTCGTCGCCGCTGGGAAAGCAATCGGTAAAGGTCGCCCAACCACATTGAGCCTGACCCTGAAGAGAGTAAGGTGAAGTTGCGTTGACAAAGACGATATCGTTGTCGTTGATGCTGGTTGCGCATGACGATGGAGCGGTGAAGGTGGTTGTTAAAGGACCGAGATTGTGGGCAGTGATGCCAAAGAATTCTGTAGCGGTAGGCATAGTGCGTTGTATGCAATTCTGTCAATGAAGATCTGCGTTGATGGAACGAGAGTAGAGTGTTTTTTGTGGATACCAACCGGCCTTTTTATCCAATTCATTGTGAAAGACACACCCCTGAACAATTACACTTTGTGAGAGGCACAGCTCATTTCGCTATGAAAAGAGTGTTCTTGGCGCGCTTGGCGTCACCAGTTGTCGCCTGGGCATTGATACATGATTCGTTGCAGCGCTTAGTCGGAAGACAAGAGTGACCCTTTGCGTAGCACTGTGTCGGTGATTTCTACAAGTGGATAAGCTTCATGGGGCCCTGTCGGGTGATGTAGACGCCAAGGATGAACTTGACGGTTTAGGGTAACCTGGTCATGAGAAGGCATGTTATCAGCCCTGCGAAAAGAAACAGACAACCAAAACGTTGGAATTATCAGAAAAAAAAAAAAAAAGATTACATAAGGAACGTGGAGAATATAACATAAAGTAGATAATAATAAGGGCTGGTGTGCATCCATACCCGACTTAAAATGAAAGGTTATCTTCGTGGGGTTGTTTTTGAACGTGGACAAGGTAGCCCCTGGAAAAATGAAAATGGGCAAATGACAATCATCATATCCTGTACCCTTAGAATTGTCTATTCCTATCCAGAGCATTTAAATGTCTACTCCACAGCGCATATGCGTGTTCCACCGTGGAGGAGGCAGCAGGTTTCCATTCTGACCCCCAGCTACATACCTCGTGAAGTAAGTTCGCTAGCCCCGGCGGATCAAAGGCTATTTCAGCCTTAGCCTGTGACTAGCGCTTGGATACAAGACGGGCATAAGGGTCTCTCTTCCCCAGTCCCCACCTTTCTGGAGAAACACGATTTGGCAGCGGTTTGGATTGTGGGAAGAAGGGTACGGGGGCAAGCTGGTGAAGGGCTTGTACTGACCTCAAGCAGTGGCCATCTCGTGGTGTGAAAATACATGTCTACGGCTCAGCGATGTAACAGTCTTGAACATTATCGGGCGTGACCTGCTATTTGCGTAGTGAAAGTCCAGGAAGTAACAGGACTTATATCCATCCTCGAGGAAGCTCTAGGTGAGATCAACAGTATGGCGGCACAGAAGTAACTCATACAAGAACATGGTGGATTATGCTATGTCCCAACGCCTTTGCTTCAGTTAATGGTATCAGTCAACCCAGCTACAACTTAATGCTAGTTTAGATACGGTGAGTAAAGGTCCTATCGTGAGACATTGGAATTCCTTCGAGGCCAACATCAGGAGATTGTCTCATAGCACGGCCCCCACAGGGAGAGGCCATCACTTATCAAATGAGGGGGATCTGTCATCTTCTCTGCACAACATTCCAGTCAAAGGAGAAATGCATAACAAAGATTATTGTTGCTTTCTGGGGACGAAATCCACCCCACGAGCCTATTTACAAGAGAAATATACACCCATATCTAAACACAACAACTACTCAGAACAAACATCGCTCTACATGCATACTGTGTCAGAACACCCAAAAGAAAAAAGATCTTCAGATAGTAACTTACCCCGAAACCATTAGGACACTTATATGAAATCCATTTATCATTGTAACCATCGCTCTCAATGCATCCCCATTCGCAATCACAGCCGTACGGATCACATAGTGTTCCACTTATGAGATATGTACTGATCTTATCGCAGCCTGCAGCTCTCGCATCTTTTATCGCATCGTATCGATCGTAGCATGAGGCGGACTGTTGTCGGATCTTGAAGCTGCGGGTGGATACCAGACCCGCGAAACTGGCGATGAGGATAATTGTAAATTTCATGGTAGGTAAATAGGTGGGGAAGGTTGGAAACCGAATTTCTGAATTCTGAGGGGAAATTATGTGCTTGGGGATGGAAAAGAAATATATTACCAAGGTGAAGGGAGAGATGATATTACAGTGAGTCAACGCGGCAAAAGCATTCCAACTTAAGACATATCTTGACTCTGATTGGGCTTGTAATGGTGATACATTGCGCCACGATAACTGTCGCATCCTTGGGTGATTCAGTTAGTGATTGGCATACTGACGATGTATAGTTCAAAATGCGAAATAGAAAAAGATCAAAGACCTACGACAATGTCAAGCTAACAGGTTCCGAGTCTACTGAAGGTATCACTACATAGAATCTACGTGCAACTTGAAAGCCATGCGACCCTTCTCAGTCACTGCATCTTAAACAGTGATGTAGCCTCTACAAGATAGTCAGCATAGTCCAATCTATTAACCATGAACGTACCTGTCATGTAGGCCAGAGACAGCCCGGAGAAACACCTCGATGGCGGGAGGATATATGAGATCGAACTACAGGATATTGAAGCCTATAGACACAGTGGTAAGGGCCTCTTCGACAAACGACGCTGAGAAGGTACTGGGCTGCACATCAGGCACGAAGCCCTGGATGAACGAAAGAACAGACCAGCCTGAGTTCGACCGGCTCGACCAGCACGCTGTCTGGTCGAGGCTTTTGTAATATAGGATGCCGTTAGGCTATCCATTTCAATTGTCGGGTTGCAACCTGGCCGCTTCTGGACTCCTGTGTCTACGTAATGGTTAGTGTGAATGTGGCATTCGGGCTGGCGGTTTGGCTTTACTGATGATGGACAACACCGTCAATGGTGAGACTGGTCTCAGCGACGTTAGTTGCCACGACGCATTTCCTGACTAAACCATCCGCTTCTGAGCGAAATGTAGCCTTCTTCTGTTCGGCGGGAGTTTGTGAAGCGTGCAGGGGCACGGCAAGAAGCCTGTCATCAGCTATCTCTTTCAGGACAACACCGAGGAGGTTAGTATCTCTTACCGTGGGCACCAAAACAAGGATGTCTCCTGGCATCGCCTTCTTTGTGATGTTGGCGACGAAATGCAGGGCCAGGGTGACAATTTGATCTAGGGAAACATAGGATAGCTTGACCAGTAACGGAAGGTGTACGCTAAGACTTAGGATACAGAAGTAAAGTAGTCTAAAAGATAGTCTAAGATTACCAAATTATTTCGTCTGTTAGGCTATTACTCCTCTGGCAATATCAACCCGGACCAGATCGGAAAGGTTGATCGATTTTCTTACGTGTTTATTTTTATTCTCTACATGACCATCGACTACAGCACATCTTGATCATAAGTACCAACACTCATTGTACCCATCTTGCTCATGGCGATTCTAGCCGAAGTTCCTGGATTTACCGCAACAATCCTCCTGGAGTTAGGCCAGGTAGCGGAGGAGCTCGAGCCCCCAGCTGGCTGTGAAGAGACGTATAACCCTGGCGGTCCGCGCGCTGCCCTGCCTACCAAACACTCATTTATCGAGCTGGCAGCAGGTTCCCGAATTTCCATCGGGGTAAAAACCTGGGTGGCTTCCCACTTGGGGAAGGGCATAATGCGGCTTGTTTCAAAGCCTTCGTCAATCGGAACCGGATTTCGTCGCTTGGCGTTGCAAGCGAAAATTGGGCTCGAGAGGGCATCTATTCAATGAAGATTCCCCGTACAGGGAGTAAATTCATCTTCGCGCCAGTAACGCAGTGTACGTCAAGCTACCCAGTCATCACTCAGGAAGTCTCTGCTAAAAAAAGTAAAAGATGAAACATTCCATGATGAGACCTTCAGAAGCGATTCTCTATATGCCAAGAATCTCGGCACTGTAGAAGTTGTGGTAGCAAGCGGCAAGTCTACTGGACCTTCAGATACATTTCCTTCTGCCCCATCGGATGAGAATTTGCGTTTTACAACAAAGTCTCTTGCAGACAAGACAAAAAGCCATGTCATCAAGTTCGTAAATAAATACTCATCTTATTCTGCTCTAGCCCTAACAGCCTTTAGCTACCAGGGTCATGTTTGCAATCCTTCCAAGTAACAGCCTTGGAAGGTAGAAGAGCCTTGGGCATATTTGTCGCGTTTCCTTTTCCATACTCGAACCAAGGGTAGGCTCACCTCACGCCAATAGAGGATCTGAAGATTACTGACTATTAGTATTGAGGAGCTTCAAAGCCTGATTGTCATCCCGCGAGGACTTATATCAAAGGCAGAGATCGAAGCTCGTGTCCGTGACCTTTCACAAGGCGAACTACGACGAATTGCAATGGACCAAATCCGTGCAAGCCAGGTAAGATCACAATCAACAATTAATAAAGAAGCAATTGTGTCAACAATTCCCATAGTACTGTATTGCTAACCTAAGTTTGATAAAGCAGAAATTCGGACGAGAATCAACTGTCGGCACGTTGCGAAACCCAAGCCCCGAGTTCGAAAGGGAGGGAACCATCGATATAAAGGAAGAAGAATGAATCGGTTACGATGAAATGGGAGTACACAGCCATGGATTACAAAAGATTTCCTAACTGAACACCAGTGCCAGTATGGCCTGTGACGGGAATTCCAGGTAGTAGCGGCGTCAACCAAAGCGCTCTCGATAACGGATTGAAAATGTACAGCGGTGAGCACGGTGGTCCAGGGAACAGGGATGAGTTGTTCGAAGCCATCCATCCCATTGTGCGTACGAATCCAGTTACAAGCTGGGAAAGCATCTATGCCGTGGGACAACATGTTAGTCATATAAACGGGCTTAGCGAAGACGAGTCAAGCATTTTCTGAATTGGTTTCTCCAGCTTGTCATTGAGAATCATGACTTGCAAGTCCGAAACCGGTGGCAGAACGTCAACGATATCGCCATTTGGGATACTCGCCGTACCTACCACGCAGCTACTCCAGCCTACTTATATGCAGATTCTGGTGCAAGAGAAGAGACCAGGGCTGTAAGCATAGGTGAGCGACCATATTTTAATCCTGAAAGCAAAAGTCGTAGTGAAGATCTTGGACCCTTGATGATTAAAACGGATTAGAGACATGTAATTGCTCATTTCTCCGAGGGTGCATGTAGTCATCGAGTTGTGTTTGCGTCACTTCATAAAGATCTAAATTGCTTACGGTACCATTCGAGCACTCCATCAGCGTTTGGATCGCGTCGGCTTCGGTGGACAAGGCACGAATGACAGTGTTTCCAACATCATTGCGATTTACACGATGCTCGGGCGACACGACTGGACATTGAATGTAATTTTGAAGATACAGATATGGAACAAATGACAGACGCAGTCGATGAGAGTAATTTAAGAGAGGATAGTGGTGAAGAAGGAGGTGTTGTTAAGTACAGGCTCCTCTCCAAAGGACAGTCGCTGACCTCCAAATCATCAATCACAGCCAACCTCACTCATATCGTCAATCTATTTCCATATGCACACCGACCAAAGCCCAACGCGTAACCCAACAGCTTTGCATGTAAACATGTCAGGCCAATGCACACCCATATTTTTGGTTGTCTCTTCCCTGATTTCGCGGCAAGGGAGAGTGAGTCTAACCCAACTCAGCCTCAAATACCGCGCAGCCTGGTCTGAGTTGTCCCAATAAAAGTGGCGATGTATCATGTGCATCAACTGTCTCAATTAGTGGGAAATACCGTCCTTATCCATGACCGTGGCCCACTGGGGAAGACCCACGTCGTAGATTTCGAGATATAATACTGTCAATGGTACTACGACATATTATGGGGTTCCAATGGGACCTGATGATAAGTTACCCAAGTCTGATGGACGGCTTTAGACGGTCATAGTCTCTCAGGATCAAAGTGTATTTTTATTGTGAAATTAGATAACGCCTAGCTTCCGACCGATTTCCCCCCTTCCAACGCCAGCAACGAAGCAATGACATGACTTCTGGTTTTGTGATGTGTTGGTGTGGGTGAAAGGAAGAGGGAAAAAGTCGGATGGAAGCAACGCATTTTATGCATAGCCGAAACCTAATATTAGGGCAATTGGCAAAGCAAAAAAAAGGTTCTGTGTGAGCATCGGAGTCATGGTGCTTGAAAAGTGTAATTCAAGATGGAAACCTTATTATCAGGTCTCTCAGGATATCCGTATAATCGTATGACATGCGTCGTGTCTGGTGTGCGCCTCATTCAGCCTATCAAGATTGGTAGCCTATCAATAGTGTCTCAGCCACGACAAGAACCCTTACCGTTTAGGGGCTAACCTACATGAGCTGAAAGCGTCTTTACCAATGGCAAACGTCGCTCACATACCTTTACCAATAAACCGACAGACTAAGTAAATGAGGCTGCATGAAGTGCAAATTTGACAACGTAGATAAATGACACAATGGAAGTACAGAAAGGTGAAGAGATATACCGTGTTCACTCCCCCCGCCCCTCCCCCGCCGCGTTCGCCCTCTCTTTCAACATTTCGAAAGCTTAGAGTTATTGCTGTCCGCCACAAAGTAGAAACATCATCAAACATTGCAATATCATCTGGTCATTTACCCCATCCTGATTCCTTCTTCTCCTTCCCTCCTTTTATTTCTTACACCTGTCGCCTCGATATATCCAGGATCAAGATGTCGACAATCCTTCACCCACCAGAACCAAGACCGGAGCTAGAACGCCGACAATCTGTAGACATACCCAGAGCCGACGAAGTGTCCAGTATCATAGACGATGTTTCTAGTCGCGCCGAAGAGGTTACTACTGCAGTAGAAGACGAAGTGTCCAGTATCATAGGCGATGTTTCTAGTCGCATCGAAGAGGCTACTCCGACACCAGAAACATCAAAAGTTCAGGAAAGAATAAGTTCCACGGAGCAATCTGAAACGCCCTCGACTACTATTCAAAACGGCGGGATAGCGTCCACAACAAGCATTGAATCTGGCAGCTCGACATCCGAAACAGAAAATGGAAATGGTCATCTAGAGAGCGGTGGTGGAGGCTTAAGCACTGGCGCCCTCGCAGGTATCGGTGTCGTTGCTGGGGTTATAGGGCTTGCGGCTCTGGTAGCCATCTGGTGGTTTTCAAAGCGATATAAAGTCAGCCGGAGGACCAAGAATGTTGATGGGGGAGGACAGTCGGCGGAGCAGCAGATCTATGAAGCTCCCAACAACACAAAAGCTTCCCAGCAGATTTACGAAGCTCCGGACACCACAAACCGTCCTCAACACGTTTATGAAGCTCCCGACACCTCCAAAGCTCCAGACAAGCCTCACGGGGTGCCAAAGTATGAGCTCCAGGGCTGATGCAGCTAGACAGGAACGCGACCATCATTCATAGCAAGTCAGACTTTCAAGGAAGAGTGTCATATAATTGTAATTTCCTTGAGCATGTTGTACAATACGCGTCTCTTTCAGTCCAGCGCTCTAAGTGTGAACGCCTTCTCGTGATGTAAAGCTAGGCAGTATCTTAAGAAGTTTGAAGTCCCTGTTTGAGTATTTGCTATCCTCAAGCGAGGATCAGCGATGCAAAAAGACTCAACTGTACGAGATGCATCTAACGATAAGCGAAATAGTGTGGTATCCTCATGGTCTTGTTTAATTCACATCCCGTTCGCAAGTCAAATGAGAACACTGATAGAACTCGCAGTCAAACGGCAGCTCAGTCCCCAACACAGCCACCTAGTCCCGCCTTGCCATTAATATATTTTGTAGATCGTGTCGCCGACACTCGCATTGTTCTGTCATGGCAGCAGACTGTTTGGTTCTCGCACTCTGGGTTATACCCAATTCGACTTCGCTTAAGACGATTAGGTAAGCCTGGTGCCTAATCTGACCTTTGTCCCAAGACATCAGTATGACTCCGAGCAGCTCAGTGCATTCACCTTCATTACAATTTATATCGAGCTCTTTTTTAGGGAAACAAATCAAAGAAATAAAGATTAGGCCTTTCAGGTTTTCTTTACTTACTCTAGTGTTTTACTCCCAATGCATAAACCAACGCAACACGTTGATTAACGCTGTTGCTCCGTCCGTCCCCCCGCAATGATGGATGACATTGAGACCAGTAAGTTCCCGTGATGCGAGTCTGGCGAGCACCGCTATGGAAAATCTAAAAGAGCATATGGTTGACTATATTCCACTCACGCAGCTCAGACTAAGTCCATCGTCGATGAGGTCACTGAAAGTTTCGATGCGATGGCCCTTGAGAGTAATCTTCTCCGCGGAGTTTATGCATATGGCTTCGAGAATCCTTCTGCTATCCAACGACGTGCAATGAAGCCTATGGTAGAAGGTAATAGAAACTTTCTGAATTCGCATGAATAGAGTACTGACTGTATTTCCATGCAGGTCACCATGTTATTGCACAAGCACAGTCTAAAACTGGAAAGACCGTCGCTTTCTGTATCTCCATTCTACAGAGAATCGATCCCAGCGTGAAGACTTGTCAAGCCCTTATCCTCGCACCGTCGCGTGACTTGGCGCAGGAGATTCATAAGGTCATAGATGCTATCGGTGACTTTATGGACATACACACCCACGTCTGCAAAGGCCCGAGAGAAGATGTTGAAGTGCTCAAAGACGGCCCGCAAATCGTCATCGGTACCCCCGGCCGTGTACAGAACATGATCCAGCGCGGCCTCCTTCGCATCGATAATACAAAGATGTTTGTGCTCGACGATGCTGACGAAATGCTGGCTCGGGGGTTCGAGGAGCAGATCGAAGATATATTGTCGCTCTTACCGCAGTCTGCCCAGGTCATTCTCGTCTCTACTACCATGCCAGAAGATGTCCTCGCAATAGCGGCCAAGTTCAAGCGCGACTTTGTCCGTATAATTGTCAAGAGCGAGCCTATCATTGAGGGTGTCAAGCAATTCTATATCGCTGCTGAGAATGAAGATTCTAAGCTAGATATTCTTTCTCAGATCTACGAGACCATGGAATCCTTCCAAACCATCATCTTCTGCAGTACTCGCAAAAAGCTTGAGTGGCTTACTGATAAGCTTACTGGTCGCGGCCTTACTGTATCCTCCATGCATGGCGATATGGATGCAGTCCATCGCTGCAAGATTATGGAGGAATTCAGAAGTGGTTCTTCTCGTATTCTTATGGCTACTGATCTCCTTGCCCGTGGCATAGACGTTCAAGAGGTATCACTCATTGTCAACTTCGAACTTCCATCACACCCCGACAAATATATGTACCGCGTCGGGTGGGGCGGCAGACCCAGCAGGAAGGGCGTGGCCATTAACTTAGTTACCGCTAATGATATGTCTATGATGCGTGAAATCGAGCAGTACTACGGTACTCATATTGAGATGATGCCAGAGAATGAGGGTCTGGAGAGTATTATATTAAACTCGGCCTAGACTCAACCAGAATATACCAATCGTGCTATAGGCTATATAAGTGTTGTAAAAAGCAGACAAGTCACGCAGCTTGGACATATAATACAAAGAACATCTGTGCATGGAGTTCGGGCTAGTGACACTTGTCGGCGCCAAAAATGGAATTGTACCTTGCGCCTTTCGCCCTGAGGTGCCCATCCCGCTTTTACAGCTATCTCATGACGGAAGCGGCACACTCGTCACGGTTGAAGTCTCGGTGGTCACCAGGCCATTCCTGCGGCCACCCTTCGGTTTGGAACTTCTCGACATCACTTTTGGGCGCAGTTTCAGGTGCATGTTAATCTTTGGTACCAGGTCTTTCCAGGTGGAACCACAGTATTTTCTAGAAGTATGGTCTAAGGGTTAGGGCACTAAAATAGGACATCCCAGCTCTTGCTCTAAACTTGCATGGAATAGCCAAATCCTTTCGTCCCTTAGGGTCTCGCCAGTGGTCAAGAACAGTCTGATCCCTCCGCCATTACCCATTCCTCGTCCTCGCTGGGGAAATCCTCAGCGTCCAAGTCCCATTCCACTTCCTCATCAGGATCATCATCTGCAGTAAACCCCGAGTCGCAAGCAGCATTGCTGATTTCCCACTGGATTTCAAACATCTGCTTGCACTTGTCGATATCTTCAGTGAAGCGGATGATGGTACAAATATCCCCAGATAGGATCTGTCGCCCCGATTCGTGGTCTCGTGCACTAATGTACCAACCCTCCTGGTTGGGGTAAATGTCCTCTCCGCTGGTAAGTGCGGGTCCCGACCCAAGGGTCTCATTTTCATCTTTCAGAGTTGCCTCGCGCTTCTGGGTACTATCTTTTGGATACAGCCAGTGAAACTGAAGTGTGATACGCGACTTTGAAGGATCATCCGGTAGGGCAACTGCATTCTGCCACTTGAAAGCCCACAGTCCCTGTCGCCAAAGCTGGTATAAGTCTCGGTCAATACAGATGGTATTCCATGACTTATAAGTTGGGCCGTTGTGTTCGTATAACGTTTTGAGGTGCTCGAGAGGTTCTTCGCCGTTCGGATTGTCGATAATCACCGACAACGCGGATGCCAGCGACTTCGTGCATTCCGATTTCCCATCCGTGTCGCTCCAATTAATTGGCACTATGAGAGCTACCAGCGAGAGAGGAGAATCAGTGATGACACAATTGTAGTTGTCGAGTCGTGTGCAAATTGAGATTGTTTCTTGGGTTGGATCGATCGGGGTGTCGGGTTCCTCAAAAAGCGGCTCAATGCCGGCTCTGTCATCGAAATCATAAGATCGGAAAACTAGGCCATGTGTTAGAAGAGTGAAAAGAACAAGGAAACAGAACATCTACTTACAGTGCCTTGTTAGTGGCCCCCAGCTGTCAAGTATTGGCTGACCCTGGCAGGGAAGAAACCACTGTTTTCCGCAAGCGATAGAAAAGCCCTCTAGCTTGTTGCGATCCATACGAAGCAGATAGGCCAGCTGGATCTTACTGACCATCCAGTCCTTGTCGCCTCGAACCTTTCTTTGTTTCTCGATGATGCCCCGAATACAGTTGTATGTCAGCCGACGCTCTTCGTCGTCAAGAGGCTCCTCAGGTGGTTGGTTCTGTCGTCGGTAATTGATGAATGTTACCAGCGCATCGTAGGCTCTGGTGTGCGTCTGTAGGTAGCTAGCAATAGCTTCATGAAGGTCGGGGTCTTGTGCCCTCGCTGCTGCGTCTCGAGAATTCATTGTAAATGTTGTTCCTGGATGTGGTTATGATAGTGATGCGATGCCGATTTGCTTGAGAGCATTGGATCTAACTCTGGGACGACTCGAGTCAAGTGCGGGAAGAGGACGTCTACTTATATCTTTGCGGAAAAGTTTAGATGAACCAAAGAGGGCATTTTATGTCTTGTGCAAACTTTATGACTAGACAGGACCAAAAAGGTTCTTAGCAAGCATTGCATTCATGATACTTTGAATGTGTAAATTCAGTGAGGAAAAGGTTGACGGTTATGGTTCTGATCGTCCCTGTCACAGCCTGTACCCCAAACCATCGAAACTGAGCGAATGGTATGGTGGTCCTGGGAGCCTTACCTTATCTGTGCTTTTCTTATCAATCCAACAACGTTTGCCCGCCTGCGAGCAGACAAATTCTGTTTCGTGGTGGATAAGGGTTTCAAATTGCCATTAAGTAGAACACGAAGGGAATACTCAGATTATAAGTTTTGGTATTGGGAAGAGGAATAGATACCGATAGCCCTTGCGCTGGAATGCGCCATGCAAACCCGTGTTGTGGCAGGGTAACTGTTGCAACCCATGATCAGACCACACATGATGAGGGTCCGTAAAGTGCAGGATACTGAAAACTGAATTTGCGCAAATAATAGTCTAAGTGGCCATAACGTACCTAAACCTTTTCATCTCTGAGGTTCTTGCGCATTCTATAAACCTGGGAATGCTCTTGATTGAGCAGTCAAACATACAAATCTATTCAACACATGGTCATAACAAAACCACTTTACACTTTGCAGCAATACAATGTATTCCGCGTAATACTATCATCGTAGCACAGGCCAGGAAGATCAAACATAATCCAAACAACCCTCTTAAGAGTACAGTAAAGCTTTTTCTGCGGTACTTCGAACCGCTCAAAGAGCGCTGTACGTTGCCTGTATTTGCCGAGAAGCGGCGATTCATGAACGCGTTGTGAATAATTAGATCTATTACCAGCGCGTCTAAAAGGGTGGCTATTCTGTCTTTTTACATTTCATTTACATCCTGACATGGTTATTGTGATCGTCACTTACCAATAAGACTCGTTCTTCTTCCAGGGGGGGTTACTATCACGTGAATTTGTTGGATATGGTGAGACATTAGGCTGCATGTCGTCATTTCAGTCATCGTGTTAAAAGACAGCTTGGCCTTTTTATTCTTTATCCTTTTTTCTTTTGTTTGCTTCAATTGTCAGTCAAGACGATAGACCCTAAGTCATGCTCTCCACTGCCCTCAGAAGATCCACGCCTCGTGGTTCGAGTTATATCCGAAGCAGTCTTTATTTTCCCTCTACCCGCTCCATCTCGCGTCTGCAGGTGCCAGAAGCAGCCACCCTTTCTAAGTCGACTCAACAAATCATTCAAGCCCATCACGGTGATAACTGGACCAGAGCCTTGGCGCTCAATCCCGATACCCTTCGCCGCTTCGTTACCCACTACGAGGATTTATTCACGGACCAAACAACCAGGCTCAATGCTATTGACCGTGAGATCGTTGCCGTTGTAGTCAGTCATACCACCGGCTGCGGCTATTGTCAAACGTATCACACACACGGACTCACGGCCGCCCTGGGTAAAGATGATGCAGCAAAACTCAGAGCCAAGAAGATCGCACTTGGTTGGCACCTTGTGGGCGATCTGAGTGAGAAGCACAAGATCTTGGCAGCATTTTCAGAGCTTCTTGCATCTAATCCGAAAGGAGTTGGAAAGCAGCAGTTGATTGAGTTAAAGAAAGTGGGCTATGAGGAAGAGCAAATTGTGGAGATCATAGAAGTTGTTGGCTGGTTCTCGCATTCCAATCGTCTGATGATTGCGTTGGGGGTCGAGATTGATGATAGAAATCTTGAGTAACGAAGAGGGACTGAATCCTGGGCTAGCGGACTTAACTGCTTGGATAACTGCTGTTGAATCATTGTTATATGCAATCTATCTTTTTGAATGCTGGTCTAAATCATGTCGTTCGCCAAATGTGTACTCAGCAGAAAGCCGTCTTTGACTGAAGACCCCGAGAATTCCGGGTACCGGTTGACCCTTTGCTCGTTACCTGATTCATCTACACTATCGTGATCTATACTTGACAATGAAATCATTGATTGTCGAGTGACCTTTTTGGTGTCCCTCTTGTGACTTCCGACCAGGATACCCTATACCACCTCTTGCACTTTCCTCATGTCCCATTCGGGAAGGTTAGGGTTAGTAGAACAGCGCTTCCACTGTCCTCTCTTCTCTCGCCCACATCCGCTAGCATAGGACTCATTTCAGAATACTGTCATTAATTCTTTCATTTCTGATAAGATAGATATCACCTTGTTTCGATGCCCCGACTTTGCACGGGGTTCACCGCGGAATGCAGCCGGTCATCGAAAGCTAACGACTCGGGTGGCTTCTGCTAGCATCAAGCCGCTAGACTGACGATCAAAGTCCGAGCGTCCGGGATGTTGGCGAAAGTCTCTCGAACGGGTTTAACCACCAGCGCCACCACTCAGCACTTGTCCATCTGCGTCTAGTCTATCAATATTGGCGTTACACCCGGACCTCCCGCGCCACAGAAGGGAATAAGCAACGGTTGTCGTAATCGCACTGGGACAAGATGAATAAAACCCCCTCTTCCCCCTTGGAGCGTAATGTACCTTTAGTATCTTTCGGACTTTATTCAAGATCCAATTGTCACCATGGCTGATGAACCAGTGGAAACCCCAGCTTTAACCCTGCAACCGGCTCCGACGCCAGCATGGGAAGTTTTGCAAAATCTCCAGCAAGCCCAGGAGGTGCGATGTGGCGTAATTCTTCCTCGACTTTGCTGATTTGACTCTCAGAATGATGATCAAGAAGACGACGACGCAGGCAATGATGCAATGTCGATTGGCCATACTGGTTCGGATCTAGACTCTGCTCTGGGGTCTGATCTGGCAGATTCTACTTATTCACTAGGCTCAAGCATTCTCGAGTACCGAACAATGCATGGCAGGACCTATCATTCTGATATAGGCACGGCTCAGTACTGGTAGGCGTCTAAGCACTGTACTTTGAGTCTGGCTGATATAATCGAGGGCATCAAATGATGAACAAGCAAGCGATTCCCTGGACATTGCGTAAGTTCAGACTCGTCCCAGATTACCACCATTCGCTAAGATCCAGCCATCATTTTACCCTCTTGCTACTAGAGGACAAGCTCCGCCTAGCTCCTTTACGACCTGATCTCCAGGTAAGTCACGACTGGCCTCAGTATGTCACCAATAGGTGGTTCGCTGATAGCCCCGACAGAAAGTGCTCGACATTGGGACAGGAACTGGTAAGAATATCTTGGTCGTCAACCTGCGCTGTTAAACTAACTACCGACAGGCATCTGGGCTATGTGAGTTATGTGCAAGAGGACTGATATCACTGAGGCTTATCATTATGCGTAGCGACTTTGCCGATGAGCATCCTCATGTCGAGGTAGTCGCCACTGAAATCAGTCCGATTCAGCCCAGTTGGGTCCCTTCAAATCTACGACTGTGAGTCTTGCAATCTTCATAACACGGTGATGATAGCTAACGGTTTGCAGTGAAATCGAAGATTGTAACGACGGATGGACCTTTAACCCTGATACCTTTGACTTCATCCACATGCGCTTCATGCTAGGTAGCATCACGGACTGGACTGCGACTTTTCGCGAAGCCTTTACCGTCTGTGCTCCGGGTGGTTGGGTTGAGAGTTATGAGGTCTCTTCAACTATGGAAAGTGATGATAACTCTATTCCTGATGGAAGCGCGATGCAACGTTGGGGTCAAGTGTTCGAAGAAGGTGGTCAACGAGCGGGAAGAAGCTTTGCCATTATCCAAGAGGACGTACAGAAGAAGTCCATGGAAGAAGCAGGTTTCGTGAATATCCACGTTGAGGACCTGAAGGTAGCGTTAATATCAAGCTTTACACCCGGAACACAACTGACAGTTCCTTATTAGGCACCTGTTGGAGGTTGGCATACAGAACCAAGACTCAAACAGGTAGGCCAGTATATGCAGGCCGCTTTGGAAAGAGATTATGAGGGCTATCTGCTTTTCCTAGCCTGTGAGCTTTTAGGGTGGACTGAGGATCAAGTGAGAGTTCTATGCACCCAGCTTCGGCATGAGATTAGGTCACGTCAACATCATCCGTATTTCAGACAGAGGATTGTGTACGGACAAAAGCCTGAGTTTTAGAAAGACGGTGAATGGCGTTACGTTTGACGCAATTCTGGACACAATTGAAGTGAGTACCAGACTCTCTTCTTTGTTACCATCCTGTTGTCCGGTCCTATTGTTCGGTATTGTAGTCAATAACAGAATCAATCTATACTGCATTACTGGAGGCTTCGACCCGTCAAGCGTATTATGAGAGATCAATTAAGTATAATATACCCTGAATTCTGTAAAAACACCTTTCGGTGAAAGGGGTCTTGTAACAGAAAAGATCACTTACCACTTAGATGCAGGCTGAACCAAAAACGTCGAATATCTAGATGTGCAAGACTGCCTGATGGTGTTGATGGGTATTTGCGGGTCTCCTACGGGCCATTTCGTCGCGTGCTGGTTTAATCAGGATCATCAATTCTAGGTGGGGCAGGTTGGACAGGATTTAATCTGCGGCCGAGTGACCCGCGCAACAGTTTCATCAACAGGACCTATGTCAGATTTGGGGACTTACGCCTCGAAAAAACTCGAAAATAGGACCTATTTCCGTCATACCTGCACGAGTCCAAGCCACCGCCGACAATGAAAAGTGACGGACTATGTGCTTGTCTTGAATTGATCTTGACATTTACCTTTCGGAAGGTATGATGGGCTTGAAACTTAAAGCCAGGTCACCGCAATGACATTTCCATATGTCTCGATGTAGATCTTCTCGAGCCCATCATCTCTGGTAGACTATGATCTTCGGTCAAATAGCAGTCTGCCGATTCAGCTGACAAATTACGTACTAATCAATTTTGTGCCAGCCCTTTCCGTTCTAGTCAAAGGTCCGGCAGTTAGGTCGGATCAGATAACGGTTAGTGTAGTGAAGCGAAATTAGGAAGGGCAGCAACCCCGGCGACTAAAAGATCATTTCTACAACATATAATTGGTCAACTTGCGTTATCAGATGTCTGATAAGAGATCATCGTTAACTTATCAGTACCGTTATCAGCCTCCTGTCTCCTTCCACAGTCAGTTCACTGCAAAAGGCTCATGCAGAAGAATCACTGTTTACAAGAGGGCGCAAACAAAGACATTGTTCCGATGTTCGGGTTATCTGAATACAACTCGTCAACAACGCTTTTTATGAAACGAAGTCTGCGAGAAACTTTCGGGTGTAGGGATTGTGTGGGTCAAAACTAATCAGCCGTGTGAGAATGCCGACAGAGTACTACGTGGGGAATTGAGCCTCAACCCCTGAGTGGTCTTCCACGGGCCATTTCCGGGTTTGGTCTTAATGGTCTCAAATTAGCAAGACAGCGTAACAAGTGTCCGGTGAGGGGCCCGGCGTACGCGTGGCCAGAGAAAAAAAAAGACGATTGGTAGCTCTTCACCAATTTACAGTAGGGGACTACTTAAAAGCAATGTTTCCCATCCTGTACATGTCAGACTGTCGATCGCGAGAAGCAGGTGAAGTACCATCGAAATGCGGTTCGGCAATCCCTTCACCGTGATCCTGTCCGTGCTTGCTACTTTTTCAGCAGCACATTTAAGGGTCAACAGGAAATTTACTATACCAGCTGTCGGCGATGTTGATCTTACTGTTTTCGAGCACGCGGCTACCAAGTCATCTCTCGAATACATCACCAACTCGGGAATCTGCGAAACCACACCTGGAGTGAACCAGTACTCGGGCTATCTCAATTATGGTGAGCATGCCAAAACCTATTACCACGAATTGATACTGAAAGTCTCAAGGTCAGAACACAAGCATGTGGTTTTGGTTCTTCGAGGCCCGCAATAAGCCCAGAGAAGCTCCTCTAGCTCTCTATCTCAACGGTGGTCCCGGGTGCTCTTCCGAGATTGGCATTTTTCAGGAAAACGGGCCCTGCTATTTTGTTGGCAATGATTTAGAGCCGAAGCTTAACCCTTACTCGTGGAACGAGTATGCCAACATGATATATATCGATCAGCCATTTGGTACAGGTTTCAGCGAGGGCATCGAGGGTATCAAGGGTATAAATACGACTGTCGCTGCGGCGCCTTATGTCTGGACCTTTATGCAGGCCTTCTTGGACAACTTTCCGGAATATACGTCTCGCGACTTTGGGCTTTTTACTGAGTCTTACGGTGGACACTACGGTCCAGAATTTGCGGATTATTTCCTTGGACAAAATGAAAAAATCCGAGAGGGGCTTATATCTGGTCACCAGATCAACTTGATCGCCTTAGGTATCAATAATCCCTGGATCGATCCTACTGCTCAGTTCAAGGCTTACGCTACATACGCCTATGAGAACCCTTACAAGCAGCTCATCAATGAGAGCCTTTATGAGCACTTCATCAGCTTATATGAGGAGAGGTGCGTCCCTCTACTGAACAAATGCACAGAAACAACAGGACAAATGGAAGCTTGTGCCAATGCTAGTCTTACTTGCAATACGATCATGTATGACGAATTGATTGAAGCGAGTGGAGTGGACTTTGGTGTGAACGATCTTCGAATCGGTAGCGAGGATGTTGATCCTAGTGAGACATACGTGGATTATCTCAATCGACCGGAAGTTCGGAAGAAGATTGGTGCTCGTAAAGAGTTTGAAGAGTGCAATTTGAAAACCTTTTACAAGTTTGGTGATACGGGAGACGGTAATCCTCCGCCATCTGTCAATAGGGATGTATGCTGACACGCTATACAGATGCGCGCTCGTTCTCAAATGCACTGGCAGATGTCGTAAATCGCAACATTACTACACTCATCTGGGTGGGTGATACTGGTAAGACTTTACTTTTCTTTTTTCGGTTTGACTATCTGACTAGTGTGAGCAGACTGGTCTTGCAGCTGGCCAGGCGTTCTTGAAGCCGTGAGCGCCCTCAATTGGCACGGACATGAGAAATTTGCCTCTGCTGAGTCGAAGAACCTTACGGTTGACGGCAAACTTCATGGGACCTTCAAGTCGATTGATAACTTCAGCTGGCTCAAAGTCAACAATGCTGGGCATTACGTTTCTTATTACCGTAAGTGCGATCATGTTAGTTATTGATTGCGATGCTAATGCGTGCACAGAACCTAAAGTTGCGCTTCAGGTATTCAAGCAGACGATGCAGCGAAAGGGTATATCTTCAACTTAACATATCATGCTCAGCGATCTCTTCACGCTGCATTTATAAAAAAGACAAGAGCAAGAGATGTCACGGGGAGCTAGGCGTAGAGAAAGAGGCTCTCAAATACATAATATCGTGAGTTTGGGAGGGTGCAGGGTACCAAACTACTGTATCAGTACTCATTTTATAGAGGCGATAACTTATGATAGAAATATTAACGGCAGCAAGATAACCTCTCAAGGCGATATGTCTAGTAAAGTTGAATCTTACAAGGACTGGTAACTTTAAGACAAGCAGCTAGTTTCAAATTCTACTGAAAAGACAATATACAACAAGTATAGACTGAGGAGTCAACCTAGTCAATGATGCTACACTTGTCTCATTTCCACCCTAACTCTTTGCGGGAGACCCAAGTGCCTATCGTCCTACTATCATCATCTCTTCTTGAGCCGCCTGATCACCGAAGATCTGATCCATCTGTTCCAATGTCTTTCCTTTAGTCTCAGGAACTAGGAAAAACGCCCAGACAGCAGCCAAGAAACACCAGGATCCAAAGAAGATGTATACTCCAAACCCAATGCTCTCGATCATAGGTGGTGTAGCAACACCTACAACAAAGTTGAAGAGCCAAACTGTGGCTGTTGCAAGAGCTACACCCTTGGACCTAGAAGAGCTAGGGAAAACCTCGGCGGGAAGTGCCCAACCGAGGGGAGCATAAGAAACTCCGTAGATGAGAATGAAGCAGAATGCCATGGCCACCGCAGCCCAGCCTGCAGTTGGGTTAGAGCTCCACTTGTCATTGTATACGCCGACAAGGACCGCCATGATACCCCAAGCAGTACCTCCTCCAATACCACCAAAGATAGCCAATGGTCGTCGTCCCACCTTGTCAATGATAAAGAAGCAGAGAGTCACTGCGACAAGCTGCAACATGTTGAAGACTCCAGACATGATAAGCGACATTTCAGTCGACTGACCGAGTGATTGGAAGAGAGTCGGGGCATAATAGATGAATGCGTTGATGCCAGAGAGCTGCTGGAAGAAGGCGACTCCTACTGCAATAGAGGTACGATGCCACATGTTCTTCTTGAAGAGGTCGCTCCAGCAAAGAACCTCGAGTTTGATACCCGTTACTCCGGGATGACGCTTCTCCTGCATAATCTTTTGGACTGCTACCTCGTCACGGATGCCAGCGTGCTCTTGCTGAACACGGAAGTCGGTTCTAGGTAGTCGGCGGAGTCGTTCTAGGCTTTCGAGGCCGTCTTCGGATCTATCGACAAGCGCGAGCCATCGTGGGGAGTACGGGAAGAAGTGGATGCCGACTCCAAGGATAGTGCTGCACACCATCTGAAGACCGAAGGGTAGACGGAAGGACAACTCGCCAGGCAGTTCACGTGTCGCGTAGGTGATCCAGAAGGACACGACTACGCCTATGACACATGATACTGACTCCAAGACAAGCAGTGTTCCTCGTAGGTTCGGCGGCGCGATCTCGGAGATGTAGATTGGGGCTCCCTGGGATGCGAGTTAGATGTTGTATGTCAGAAGAGGAGATGTTTCATACCATTGCAAGGGTTCCGACACCAATGCCTCCAATTGTTCTTCCCGCGACAAGAAGACCATAAGAGTTGGCAGCTGTCTGCATAATAGCACCAATGTTGAAGATCACAACGACAATAGAAAGAGCCTTCTTTCGCGACATTTTATCGGCGAGAGTAGGCATGAATAGACAGCCGATAAAGGCGCCCAGCTCGAGCATACCAGTCATAAAGCCCTTGCCGAATGGAGTCTCGGTTTGAGGGAACGTTTTCTGGAACTGAGGCATGATGTTGACGATGGAAATGACGACCTGGTCATATCCAAAGGAGAAACCTCCCATGGATGCCAAGAAAGCTACACCGAAGATGTAGGGAGACTCGATAACGCCGCGAATTCCTCCTCGACCGTAAGAGATATCTTGGTCGAGAATGACCACGGGAGAGTGTTCCCCAGAGGTAGCGTTCTCCACATTCTCATACGAGATATCACTCTTGGGTGATTTCCCGGTAGGAGAATGTGCTTCAGCCTCCATGATGGCAAGCTTGGAGTTGAAGAAGATCAAAGAGTGAGAATGGGCAAGGCTTGTGACGAAAGAGGATATGAAGATCTTGGGATGGAATGCATGAATGACTGAGGATATTGGCAATGCAGGATGGTTTATATATTTCATGCGGCCATGTCCAAGTTATTATTACGAGTCAATGCTTCGGCATGGTCTGCGAGTCAAACACAGCAGATTCAAAATCAAGTTGGTCCACTTCCCCGCAAACAAAAACCTGGGGGAGATTCCGGGGCTAGATCCTTGTTTGCCTGTGTGATTAACGGTCTAGAAGAAGATTAAATTTAAGGACGGTCCATATCAGGTATTTTATCCCGCGGGTTATGATTTATGGCTGATACTCCACCTCATTTCTCCAAGGCGCTACCGTGGTGAACCAAGCACATGCGGGGAACGACAACTTTGGCGCTAGCCTAGACAGTTACCCCCATCTTTGAGACTAAACTCTCCCTTGTCCGCGGGATAAATTCTTATTCCTGGCCAAAGGCTGAAGCATATGACGCGCCTCCCCACATCCACCCCAGCCATTACCGAAATAGGAAATTCATTCCTCCTGACTGGGGCCTGCAACAAGAAAGATTTGGCTCGCCCGAAAGACCGAACGGTAACATCTTGCGGGGATTTTAACTGGTAATAGAAATGGAGGTGAAAATTGGTATTGGAAACATACATAATGGATTTATTTCGGCGTCGGCGTCGCCTCCACCTCTGAACACCCTAAAAGAGGTGTTCAAGATATAAAAAAGCGACTCCTCCTCGTCGTCAACGGAATCATCATCATCAATGCAAACACATTCGAAAGCATGATCGCACTTCTTTTAATCAGTGCTGCCATTGCAGCCTTATTCATTCGACTTTTTATCTACCCCATCATCTTATACTTTATTGATCCCAAGGGACTCAGACAATTTGAGAACTTCTCATGGCTGTCTCCCCTCACCGACCTGCGCCACTGCTATCTCAGCCACACAGGCAAGCGGTCTGAGACCCTTGCTGCTGAACATGAGCGTCGCAGCCAAGCCATTCTAAGAATTGGACCCAACGCGTTATCCTTCAATCATCCACAAGCTATCAGAGACATCTACGGTCATCAGACAAAGTGCACAAAGGATCACAAAGAGTCCGTTCTCGCTGGAACGCATCGTAACCTTTTTGATGTGGTTGATAAAGGTGAACACAGCAGGAAGCGAAGACTTCTTTCTGCTGCCTTTGCTACAAGAAACTTGGAGAAATGGGAGTTCAAAGTTCGCTACACTACTCAGCGTCTTTTGGATGCATTCGACCCTCGTTGTACTGCACCTCTCAAGCCAAACACCGACCCATCTCCAGAAGACCTTACACTTGACTTCAACAACTGGATCAACTTATGGACCATTGAAGCCATCAACTTCATCGCTCTTTCATCCAAAATGACCCTGCTTGATACCGGCACCGATGAAGTCGTCGCCGAGAAGCCCGACGGTACACTTTATCCTGCTAGATACCGCCAATCTCAGAATCACTCAGCCATGGTCAAGTCCGTCTTTGTCTGGGAATACCAGCTTTACCCATGGCTACGTCGCATCACCAAGGTAGTTCCTAACAAGTGGAAGAGCTACTGGGTCACCAGCGCTCCATGGGGCGACATCTGCAACCACCAAACCAAAGAACGGCTCAGACGACACGAGGCTGGTGAAAAGCTGGATGACTTTTTCTCGTGTCTCATGCATGATAAGAACGGTGTACCCAATGAGCTTGAATGGGGTGAGATCGTCGCAGAGACCTCGGCAATCATCGATGCTGGGGCTGAAACTACAGCTATTGCCCTCACGCATATTCTTCAACTATTGATCAGTCATCCTGAACAACTGGAAAAGTTGCGACAGGAGATTGCTGGAATCATGGAAGAGGATGATGTCATAGCACCATTTGGCAAAGTCAAGGATCTTCCATATCTCAAGGCTTGTCTCGACGAGGGTCTCCGCCTCATCCCACCTGTGTCCTCTGGCCTTCCGCGACGCACGCCACCAGATGGTGCTAACATCATGGGTACTTGGATTCCGGGTAACACCTCAGTATCCATGACGATCTGGAACGCTCACCATGACGAGACTATTTACCCTGAGCCTTATTCGTTTAAACCAGAGCGTTGGCTTGATCCACTCGAGCGAAAGAGGATGGAGCCTTTCTTTATTCCATTCTCTGCTGGTGCACGAGGCTGTATTGGGAGGAATATTTCGTATTTGGAGCAGCAGATTGTCCTTAGTACTTTAGTGCACCGTTATAATTTCGCGATGCCCACCAAGGACTTTCAGGTTTCGCGGTTCGAGGCTTTCAATCTGATCATGGGACAATTGCCCGTTAAGATCTGGCGTAGATAGGAGAATAGATAAGAGAATAGAAAGAATGGAACAAACAGGACTTTTCTTTTCATATTATCGTCGTAAGATAACTCTGCTTATACAGCCATCCTCCAGTGTCACAGCCACGACTCTGGGTCTGCTAGTGACACATCTGCTAATGAGATGCCCGATAATGCGTAATAAAACAACACTTTTCGTCACACAAACCCTCGTTATGGTTGTCCTTCATGATAGTGTCGCAGTCACATCTTGGTTACTAGTTCTGGCTGCCTGTTACCCATTATCAGCCAGTTCAGCATGATTCACAATCTTTATTCACCACCGTTCCATAAACTGTATAGAAGTAATAAGCAAAGCCACCCGACTCAGCTCCAGTTTGTTTTAGTTCCCCCATTCCCTCTTCAGCGTCGCAATAAGTCCCTTCGTCTTCCATTTAATCGCCTCTTCCACCTTCTCAAGGTAGGATATAGCATGCCTTTGTTCACAAAGGTCTTTTATACAATATCCACCTAGATAGTTAGCAGTCGTTCGCACGTTCGGAGTAAGAGATGACTGTACAGAGTGAAAGCATATGTGCAGGAAGGTAAAATGCATTTACAACATGCGTGTTGGATAATGCAAGGCCCATAAGCATGCAGAGGTAGAAGGAAATCTTCATCTGGCAATCTGTTAGGTGTCTCCAATTAACGGCAGAATCTGGAAATACCTCGAGCTCTTGCTTGTCGTGGTTGTGGTTTTGCACGCCATTGCACTGACGTAAATACAAAACAGCCTTGGCTGCGTAGTAATACTGCATTGCGACAACTCAAGTATGTTAGATGATCCAAAGGTCAATGTGAACAGATACTTACCAGGTACTGACGCGACAAAGTAAAGGGTTGGAAACGGTCTGTTACTTGTGACATGCGCCGCATTATAAAACACAGGTTTGAAAGACATGGGTTTAGCACCATACCACTGATCAACTTCCGTCTCAATGACTTCAAAACCCTCTTGATTCCCATCCGGGCCGTCCATTGACAGAAACAGCATCATGATCTTGGCAAAGTTATAGACCGCCCTATTCGCATACGCTGAATCATCACACCTTCTAAACACAGTCGACCTCTCAAAGTTTTCGAGACATATCGGGATAGGTCTTCTGCGAACGACGTAGATATAGATAACTTGTCGGAGATGAACCCAACTTGCCGCTTCAGCTAACCCGCCTTGCATTACAAACCTAGCGATGACTTCGTGGTTCAACAGGTTCTGGGTTCCACTGAGATGGTGGTAATAAGAATCAGTCTCGTTGTCATTCTCCTCATACAATCGCGCGATCACAACAGCTGTAAGGAGCGTTGAGTCCCAAGTTTCAGCGGGTTGAGCAAAAGCTTCAATAAGAAGCTTTATGCATTTGTTGTGGTAGAAGGTGCTCTCTACATCGTTGGGTGTATCATCGTAGAGGCTTGCGAGAGCTAGAAGGCCGTTCATTATCATGGGTTGGCGAATAGCGAGTCGGGGTACTTCGAGTTCGAAATGACGGGCATCGTCACAGGCATCAGACTTGGCTGTTAGCCAACGCAATGATTAAGGGCAGGGACTTACCAAGGGTGCAAGTTTAGAGATATAAGTCATGAAGAGAAAGGCTTCTCGTTCAGTTAACTCGAGGGGACTCTGAGCATGAAGTTGAACAGGCAGAACTTGGATTGAGGGATTGTAAGGCGATCCGTTCGAGTCAAAGACTAGGGGGCTGGTGATGGAGCTTGAAGGTGATTCCCAGTGATTCTGTTCCTGGTGCAGAGGTACAGCTTCTTGATTGGGAGGTGCAAATTCATTCATGAACATATTCATCATTGTTCCAGATATAGGCTGAGTTACTGGCTGCGTCGTGACATCTGTATCTGCGGTAGATGGCCCGTCAGACTCCTCCAACGCCAAACCGTCAATTCCTTGCGGTGTCGTGAAAGCGACTGCAAGCTTTAGCATGGATTTGATTAATCGCAAATGACTTACTCTTGGATGGGACTTTTGCCCATTTCCTTTCTGGTTCCTTGTGAGTTTCTGAATGGCTATGCTTGAACCGAATGTCATTCTCAAACAGGCATTCCTGCCCCGACTCGAGGCAGGTGCCACATTGAGAGGCTCCGGGCTGTGTTACACATTTCCTATGTCGCCGGCGACAGGCAGTACAGCATTTCACTCGTTTCATGAGAAGCAATGTTGATGTTGTAAGATGCAGGTGTCAATATTAGGCAGGTGACACAGGTTAAAAAACAGGTGTGGGGAAGTTGAGGTCATAAACAAGCACTAAAGACGGGCTTCTGTAATTGGCTATACTATTCCCACTGGAAGGTATAGGGTAGCTGTACCTCAATAAGAGCTCAGGCGCAGGTGGTAGATAAAATTCTTCTGGCTTTTCAGCTGCAAATTTATTTGTCAAAGTAACTCATTAGGTGAATGATGGTCTGTGGCTTCTACCAACCCATGAACTCAGTAGTAGTAAGCAGCTCTTCCCCTTTTGGGTTTTTTGAAGGTCAGTTATCAAGTCGTTCAATTCAAATTAGGCCCATACCAAATGAGGCTGTCAAGGTAGAGAAGCTGAGAATCCTTCCATGAACTGATGGTGAAACTTGCCCCTGCTGGTGGGCGTGCCCTCTGATTCGATTGACAAAAAGAAATGATTTATGCAAGCAGTGGACGGAGTCAAGATGTGAAGATATATAAGTGTAAGAAAAAAACTTTCTCCACTGTTGCCAGACGTATTGGTCACAGGGTGTGCGCCGAAACGCGACAAGTAATGAAACTAATGTCGTGGCCAGATTAAATGGTATTTATCCCTCATCCTTCCTTCTTGGATTCGTCTACTGTAGCTGCTACCTCGAACTCCTGCTCTATAGCTCTTTGGTGAAATGTGGAGTGCGCACGGATTCGTGGCCCAAAGCGGTAAAAGACCCAAGGCAAAGGCGCCAGAGCCACTGAAATGAACCCAAGTATGGACGTGGCCCAAGCAGCGCCTAGTTTGTCGTACATCTGGTGAGAAAAGAGTGGAAATCCTGCTCCAAACGCCGACCTGAGAATCGCATTGGCGGCGAGCGCACTGGCAGCATATTTTCCGTAGCAATCGATGAGATATGATGTTATACCCAGGGATAGAACCACAAAGCCTATGCCGAAAGGTATACCTGAGATGATGCAGCTTGCCCAGTGGATGGAAGTGTCGGCTGTCCATGCAAACCAGAAAAGTCCTATCGGAACGAGCCACGAGAGGAGAATCAGATGGGGCAGGCGAGCTTCAGGTCTGGGTCCACCGAGTTTCTTGACCCAGGTTGCGTAAACGCGGTTGATATATGGTGATGCGGCGGTCGCAATAGCCATTCCAGTCCCGATACCTAAAGGTTAATGCTTAGCAGAGGACCTCCATAATGGGTTGGAATGTATCCTTACCTAGAAAGCTTAGACCAGATATACCGGCGTCCCAATGCCTTGTCTGCTGAAAGACATACGGGTACGCGGTAAAGTCAAGGTACAGTATGCCGTAAATAAACGCCATGTACAGTGAGAGCAGAAACAGGATCGGTTCAGTAAGAAACATGATGCTTGGTCTAGTGATGTTAGTACGAAGCATTACGGTCAATTTTTGATGTGGTTCTTGAATGCCATGCTTCCGCCGTTTTTCTTGAAGAAGCCGCGGAGCATAGGTTTCGGGTAGAAAGACGACCATAGTGATATAGATGACACCACTCAAGATGGATACTAGCCAAAAGTCCCTAGGTGTATTAGTATGAGTGGATCGATGTAGACAAGAGAGAGCTCACCATCTCCACTACAAGAAGTCTTTAGCAACATTCAGCATACAGAGGCTAGATTTACGTACAGATCCATATTCGGTCAAAAAGCCACCAACAATCGGCGCAATGACCGGACCCAGGAAGCTTGCCGCAGTAAACAGCGCGAGAGGAACGGAACGATGGGTTAATGGCCACAAGTCGGTCAAAGAGCCACCAGAGTTGGTCACTATCTTATCAGCAAGGCCTCACCATTTACACAGCGCAGCTTACCAGTAGGAGATCCGAAGAAGCCACACAAGAAGCGAAACACCAAAAGGGCGGCGACATTGGGCGATGAAGCGCAGCCAATATTAAATAACACAAAGAGTAATAATGTGCTCCGATAAACGGGATTTCGTCCGTAGATTTCTGACAGAGGTGCAAATATGAGTGGACCTGTTCCGAAGCCAAGTAGGAATGTGGTGACACCCAGAGTCGCGACAGTGCTAGAACAGCCCAAGTCTTGCGCGATGGCTGAGATGGCGGCTGTGTGGATTGATGAGCAAAATGCGATAGTCGCAGTCATGAATACCACTGTCAGAAGTCAGCAATTTTATTGGTCATTTGATGAATTGGAGACCTAACCAATGATAGTACAGGTCCATCGTCGCGCGGGAGAGAAGTTCAAAGGATTCTCATCGTGGTCTAAAGTGATGGTTTCTGGTGCTGTTTGACCATTGACTTGGCTTGACATGATGGCATTTGGTGCTGACGGCAAGACAAAGAAATTGTATAGGGAGTTGGAAAAGGGCAGCGGGGGAACTGTTGGAGGCGCGACAATTGTAATGTCTGGAAAAAAACACCGATCATTCACTGGAGTCCCCGTGATGACAGTGATTGATGGTTCTTTGTTGAGGTGTCGACGAAATGCCGCTGACTTGCGTGAAAGAGGAAGGTGCACATGATATGATGTGATGAAATTCAGGTATTTGTTTGTACTGCTTACAGTCAATTCCTTGTTACAACGATTGTTTGTACCAGTTCAAATGACGTGCTAGTAAGATTGGGCGCTAAAAAGGTAAGAGATCTACCCTGAACAAGGGGACTTTGTCTCAAGATGCCGTTATCCGGGCACCTTGCAAGGATCTGCAGAGGTTAAACTTGCTCGAAAAAGAGATGTATTAATTGACGTCTTGTTTGTGACATGTAAATGAACTTCGGGTTCTGCAGTCTCCGGATGCCAGTCTGTGTAACAATAATCTTCCTTCACCTCTCACGTTGCTCATTTGGTTACCGCTGCTGGACTTCACATCCCTGTTATGTTGTACTCTTTGCTAAAAGAACCATTCGAAGGTAATCACTGACTACTATCTAACGCCGCTGACTAAAGTGATATTCCCCATCAAAACATATCAACATACTGCACATTCAAATGCTTCGGGATGACACAAGCTTTGAACAGACGGGAGCTAATGTCAGTCTTACTCTCGGCCCGTTTCTGATCTGCACTAAAGTACTCGCGGCCCAGCGCCGCAACTCCCCGTCCAAGTACCTCCCCTGTCGTTCTCCACGCCGAATCAATCGCCCCAGCAATCTGCCAAGCAAAGTCAATTAAACCGCTTAGCCGTAGTAGCGTCGTACTTACCCAAGTATGATGTTTGGACAGATGCTCACCCGCGAAGAAGATTTGTCCCTCGCGGGCTTTGGCTACTTCGTGAAACCGGGAGAATTGACCAGGGAGATACATGGCGTCTCCCCCGCACCACTCGTTTGTCCATAGGACATCGAAGGATTCAATGTACTGTTCGTATACATCAATTTCGGGATCGTCAGCGTAATATTTGCTCAGATCATGGAGGCAGATCTTGACGCGTTCGTCCTGCGACAGACCGCTCCATTTGGCTGCATCCGACATCCAGCTGTACAGTAGCAAGACACCGCTACCGCTACTGCCCATGTCATTGGATGGAAACACAATCCATCGGAACCGCAAATCTGTCGTGCTTTGGCCCCCAAAACATGGAAATCTGTCTGTTTGCTCCCAGAACCGAGTGCGGAAATGAATGCCCATTTTGTAGAGCGGTTCATAGTGCGCACCGCGGATGGCTTGTTCTTTCATGAAGGACCATCTTGGTCGGTCCACTATGTTGTGGATTGCGGCGGGTGGGATTGCTAGGATTACGGCGTCGAATGCCGTGGTGGTGGATTGATGTAGGCTTTTGGCCGATAATTCGACGCGCCCGTCGTCTAAATTGGTGATCCTGTCTACTCTTGTGTTGAGGCGGATATTCTCAAAGCCAACAAGATTAGCTGCACACTGTGTCATCCGCGACATGCCATCACGAATAGTCACCCACTATTCAATTCATCAGCTCAGCTTTCATTTCATAACAAGTCAAGACTCACATCCTTCGTGTCAAAATCCAGGTTCTGCATGATAATCTCAGTACAGCTCAAATCATATTGATTCGTCTGCGAACAAAAAAGCTCAACAAACTCAATGACCTCATGCGGCCACCCAGCAACAGAGCGCAGATAAGCCCGAAAAGAATACTCATCATACATGAGTACCTTCCGAAACCCGTCGTCAAAGTTCTGACGTAGAAGCGTCAACCAGGGAATTACCACACTGCCAAGGAGCTGCTGCGGGGTCTTGTTGCAGAAGCCCGAGGGAAGACCCGCCTTGGCAGACCAGCCAGGGTCCTGCAGTAGTCCCTTCTGACCCTGGAAAAATGACTTGTTGTTTTCGTGGTCAAGGATGTATGGGATCAGCTCGATGCGACTCTCGACTGAGCTGTGAGTGTTCAGATACCGGATCAAATCGAAGACTTTGGAGTGCAGTGAGGAGCGGGGGATTCTCATTGCTCCTGCTTCAAAGTAGACATCTTGGGAATGGGCTTGAGGTGTAAAGCGATGGGTATAGATTCGCCCGCCTACACGGTCCTCGGCCTCGAAAATGGTCACTTTGTGACCTTCGCGAGATAGTAGCAGACCGGTATAAAGGCCAGATATACCTGCGCCTACAATGCCGACGTGCATAATTGTACAGAGTTTGTTAAAGTTGGGAAATACTGAGATGGAGGGGATGATCTCGCAGGCTTGTCGATTTGTTGTTGCATGGCAATATTCAGGCTGCGACATTCATCGAGACTCGACTCTTTTAAACTTGTTCAATTTGATTATGTTACCAAAAAGTGTAATGTTTGGCTTTCTCTGGGCCTGCCCAAGCAAGGCTGTTCCATTCTGCCACCATCATGCCATCCCAAACGATGCTTGACGAGAAAACCGAGGCAAGGAACAAAACCCTGTCGGGTTAGAAATGACAAAAACGGTCCTTTCGTTCCATACCCTGCAACTACAGAGAACCCCGAAACAAGTCACCATTGCGGGCCAGCAATTGATGTGCCGCGTAACCGAAGGATCAGATCATCACTGGCTGTATCTCCGAGAGGATATTACTGTGACTTTCACATGCTGACATTTTACAACGGAATAGGAAAGCCGCAACGTCGTTCTTTTTTCGACCAGAAATTACGCCCGTCTATGAATTGAAAGTTGGTGATGACAACATTATACTCTAGTAAGATATGCGCAGACTGGGGGCTTGCTGTAATCCTTCAGTGGTATCCCGATGACAGAAGTAATGATATGACGTGGGTCTACAAGGTTGGTGATGGACGACGGTCCTATGGCGACTGTTGCACACAGCTGTGGTGTTTCTAGGCCCGAGGCAGACTGTTGACATGATATAAATATGATGCCTCGACCGAGGATTTGGGACAAGAATCGAGACAAAACAAGAGTCCATCTATACAACCTTCTTCAATCCCCATATCCAAGTTTCCAAGAAAGCTGAAAATGCCTTCCACCAAGTCCCCTCCCGTCATCGACTTCTCCGACTATCTCTCCGGAGACCAAAAGCGCATGGAACACTGCGCAGCCCAAATCAGAGAAGCGTGCCTCACCCAAGGCTTCTTCCAGATCGTAAACCACGACATTCCCCTCAGTCTTCAAAAGGAAATGTTCAAAGTGTCCAAGGAATTCTTCGATCTGCCCTTAGAAGAGAAGATGAAACTTGACAAGTCTCTCGTAAGTAAAAAGCCCCTTGGAGAGTTTGTGTACTGACCAAGGTAGAACTCGTATAACCGTGGCTACGAGGTCATGCACGGACAGATGATTGAGGCCAATACGAAGCCGGATCTAAAGGAAGGCTATTACGTCTCTCGTGATCTGCCCCTTGACCACCCGCAAGTCAAGGCGGAGAAGTTCGCGCATGGGCCGAATGTTTGGCCTGAGGCCCTTGGCGAGCCGTTTCGTCAGACTTGCATGGACTACTTGAATCGCATCATGAAACTGACTGAAGAGGTCATGGGCGCCATGGCCATTAGCCTTGGCTATGACAAGAACTACTTTGACGAGTTCTGCACTGACCCTATGTGCTTTTACAAGCTATTGCATTATCCTCCTCAGCCTACGGATGCTCATGCCCTTCAGCGAGGTATGTTCAATGAATACTTTGCGTTTCTATGGTTGTTTCCTTTGCACATTCAATTATTTAACAACTTGCAGGTATCGGTGCCCACCGTGACTTTGGTGTCATAACCCTCCTCCTCCAAGGCGACGTGCCAGGCCTTGAAGTATGGGATGAGGAAGTCAAAGACTGGTACCCAGCACCACCAGTAGAAGGCGCATATGTCGTCAACATGGGGAACTTATTCGAGCAGTGGACCAACGAAAAATACGTGTCCAACGTTCACCGCGTTATTAACCGCTCTGGCCAAGAGCGCTTCTCCATTCCATTCAACTACAACGGCAACCCGGACTTCATCATCCGGTGCATTGAGAGTTGTCGCAAGAGTATTGACGAAGAGAAGTATGCTCCCATCAGTGTGGAGGATTATGTTGTGCAGAAGTACAAGGATGTTTATGCTCGTGCTGGGGTTTATAAGAAGGAGACCTTTGTCCCCCCAGCCAAGTCTACAGTTGAAGCCTAGATCTCTCCACAGCATGAATAGAACCTTAAATGTGGAACCTGAGCTAGCTGAACTTTCTCCTTACTATGAATAGCCTGGCGCCGTAACCACAGAGTGACTGCAAATCTTTGCTTAGACCAAGTATCGCGAACGGGACAACAACGATCCTACTAGCCGAGGTTGTATCACTATTTGAGGCTGTGACCATATTTCGGCCCGATTGGATCATCTACGGATATTCCAACCCGATGACCTGCTACTCAACATACACCTGAGCTTTCCACAACGTTCGACAAAGGCGTTATGTGCCTTCGTGTGCGGGGAAGCAGTCACAGCATAGAACGGTCAAGAAGCAGTGTAATGTCAGTTTTCTCTTTCCCGTCTTGGCGCGGGGTTTGAGTTACCCCGGATGCATAAGTTGCTGACCGGAAAAAATGAACACCTCGGCAGTTCTGATCTCCCAAATGATCGATCAAGTATATCAAGGCCCCTCTCCATCTGGTTCACAAGTCTCTCATCATCAATATCCAACTTCACATACCCATCATCAATCATGGCATCCTACTATCCTGAAGGCGAGTGCTATTTTGTTAGACGCTCCCTCAAATTCACCAACGGTTACAACGCCGATAATGAGACATACTTCTACAGCCATATCCTAGTTGAGTACTACTGGAATGGCTGGGTCGCAACTGGCAATCAAAGCAGGTCTCACATGAGGTCGCAATGGAGGTCTGGAACCGCTCAAGGAGTTAATAATACGCGCTACGGCGATTGGGAGAGATTCTGGGTGGGTGAAAGCAAAGACAAGAACCCTCAGCGCATGCTAGCCATGCATAGTCACCTTAACAGTGGAAACTGGAACGAATGCCGCGATCTCAGAAATGGTGGTCCGCGTAAGTACATCCTTCGTCCAATTCAGATCCAGAGCAGGGAGACCGAATGGGTTTGGATCGACGCTACAATCCCTATTAGAGCCATCTACTTCCCGGTCACCCAACGAACGGACCAGGCTTTTGACAACCTGTGTACCTATGTTGTCATCGACTTCAGACACAGGGATAGTGTCCAGATCACAGATTGGAATGGAAACTTCGCCACCCGGTATCCCGTGACGTCGCACGCCGGTCTTGGTCGGATCGACGGTGCCACTTGGGGTTTCCATGTGCCCGACATCATTGCCTACCTGTCCATCCCTCATAAACTCCGCAATCCAGATTATCGTCTGTTCCAGTCCAAGAACCGACGCGATGACTTGGTCGTGAGTGCTACGTCGTGGCTACAGTGGACCAGCACTACGCAAGCCATACACCATCCGCATTTCCTTCGCGAGATTGACTTAGCCAAAGTCCTCAGCGCGACCTTTGGGGTCGAAGTTGGCTGGCGGCCCTATGAGCCTTCAAGGTTTCTTAGAGATCTCATCATTCGGCTCGTTGACACTGCTCTTGGCATGGTTCCGGGCGTTGGGCCTCTTTTGTCGATTGCGTTTGGTATAGCGGTGCAGGCGCTGGAGGATCCTCATTCGTTCGGTATTGACAACATCCTCGGCCTTAACCAAACTGCAATGGATGAAGTGACGAGATCGTCAAACAAACATCGGAAGTATCTAGCACCTGACTTTATGGGTAAGGGCCGTGGTCGCCAGGCACCTGTTTCCTTGAGCGATGATGAGCGAGCTAGTCGGCAGAAGTATGGTGATGAGCTGAATGAGAAGCTTACCAAGGAGCTGAAGGCCCAGGTTGTGATTCGATCCCTTTTGGAGCAGGAGTTGTTGATCTATGGGGCTGATAGCATGAATGGTGTCGTGGAAGAGGAGCAGGCAGAGTTGGAGACGATTCAGATTGAAGGACGGGAGGATGAGGGGAAGTCAGAAGAAGAGGGCGAGAAGAAAAAGGACGAATAATTGAATCATTGACGAATAGAACAAGGAAGAAGGCGATGGAATAATTGGCTGGGATATTTCAAGTTGACGTAGTTGTTAGGTACTGGAACAAATTGACAGTTGAGTGATTCCAACGCCGTGTGGGTTGAATTGTTCTGGTGCTATGCCTGTATTTTTAGTCTACTATCGAGGTCCTTCCTCAGTCTCTGCAATGAGAATTCCCTTTTCCTTAAGTCCATGGATAAACTTGAGGATACCCCGGCAAGCAAGCCTGGCCACCGTGTCGCCTCCTTCTAGGCGGGGATTGAAAGAGCAAACAACAAGCGAAGTCGGGTTCACTTTTGCAGGTATCATCCGTATCACACCAAGCAAGTCCTCAGGGAGATAGCCACCGGGCGACGGGAACTCATTGACACGGCCTAGTGTCTCGTCGAGAACGTCCAAATCCAGATGAACATGGGCATCTTCAATATCGCTTCTTCTTCGATCCAGGACCGCAGCAAGATCAGTGGTAAAATCTACCTTCTTGTCTGTCTTTCCCCAAACCACGTCTACCTCAGCGTTCTCAACAGTCTGCGCCTGCAATTCAGATACATCGCGCAGTCCACAGTATATAAGCTGCTTGACATTTACGGGTTGATGGCCAGGAATGGTCTTCATCAACTGATGCCAACTGGTACCGACCAACATCGAGGCAGCCATAGCATCGAGGTATCCATTCTCATGAGTCGACGGAGTATCAAGGTCATCATGAGCATCAAGCCAGAGAACTCCGTGCTTAGAGTCGATCAAATTTGCTTGGTTCAGGCCAGCTACAGTTCCGACGCTAGCGTAGCAGTTGCCAGAGAGTACCAAAGGAAACGAGTTGTTCTTGGCGGCTGTTGATACAGCATTTGAGATACGGCGAATGATCTCGAACGTCCTTCCAATTTCGCCCTCAAACTCGTCGACGGGAGCAATGTTGATGTATGAGACTGGAGCTAATTTGCCGAGGTCTCGATCTATGCCGTGGGAGAGGATGCGAAGAGGGCCGCCGCCGACGCGATGATCGTATATGCCAACATGGTAGGGCGCCACGATGATAGTAATTGAGGTAAATGGCATTTTTGCAGGATAGATTGAATGCTTCGAGATGGCATAATATATATTGATGTGCGACGAAACAACCTTTATAAGTTTGAAGGGAAAGTGCGCTATTCTATTATGCGGGGGGCTGAGTAATTGGGACAAATACGCGTATTCATTAGAGTTGAAAATTCTGCCTTTATCTTCAATAACGTTATTGAAAGTATTAGCTGGTCCTTGACTGACGTCATTGATTAGAATCTCAGTTATACTACCTGTTATTTAATAACGTGCTTTACAACTTACTAATAACAGCAAAGATTCTTTTTTGAATGGATGGTCGATAGCTTAGAAATATCCAAAAGATGAGTAAATACTTGTTTAGCAGACGGGCATTCTTTGGTCGCGAGAACCTTCACATTGACTCGATCAAGGTCCCTGAATATTTCGTCTTCCAAGATAAACATAACATGTTGCCAAGCCTCGACCGCAGCCAGCTGAAACCAACAGCCAATAATGTTGAGTGAAACCAACGACCAATGATGTTGAGTCTAGACTCAGCCGCAAACAACATGACCAATAAAGCAGACTAGCAGAATGTGGCTTCATCAACGTGATTGATTTCGGGGCTGACATTACATTTTCCCCATCTCCATCCTCATGATGGACCCTCTCTCAATCGCTACTGGATGCGCGGGTCTCATAACGACCATTGGAAGCCTATCCTTATCCATCACTTCATTTGTCCGAAGCTGCAGAGAAGCTCGCAGTGATTTAGACCGCGTGTCGCGCGAGCTACATTCCCTCCAAACGGCTCTTGAGCTAATCCAAGAGGATGCGAAAGATGACACAAAGCCTTTTCCCGATATAATTCAGCGCCACGTTTCTGACATCCTGACAAATTGCAATTCGGTTGTCATCGACATACAGACATGTATAACCAAATATGGGGACGGAAACGTCAGAAACAAGGCCGCGTGGGCGCTCAATGGCCAAGGTGATATGCAAAAATTGAGATCCAGTTTAGAAGCTCATAAGTCGGCTCTTGAACTGGCACTTGATATGCTCACTTTATCTGCCACGAAAGACATCAAGGCAGATACTACAGAAATCCGCAATGATACAGCTGCTATCAAAGACGATACATCTCAGATTCTTGAAGAAATTGCAAGGCTTCAAGAACTGTTACCTGCAACAGCCGCTGCACCCAACGATTTTATCTTGCAAAAGTTTCTTGAGGACATGGCAGCTTACACAGAATCGACGCTCGATGTCGATGGGGGTTTCAGCGACCGCGCAAGCTCAAGGGCCCTGTCATTTATCGATGAGGGAGAAGAAAGTTCGCACGCCCGAAGTCAATCTGACCTTTCTCTCTGGAACTCCAAGAATGAAAAGACAGTTGAGGTCGTTAAAGGCTCTCACCCAGTATCCACACATGGTGAAACCATATCCGAAAATGCAGATCGTCTTAGTCGTCCTTACGACTTCCACCCAAAACCGCCAGCTTTTGAACGGCTGCCGGAACCTGGGGGGGATATCATCAAGGCTAGGCAAGCATCGGCTGTGGAAGCCTTATCCAGATTTGATGTCACCTTTGAGAATTTGCAGCCCGACTCGAAACCAGCTCCAGAGCTTCGAAATATACGAAAAGAGTCTTTGCTTCCTACGACTCCGAAGTCCATCGGTCACAGTTATGCAACTGAAGAAAACCAAGGTCTAGGAAACAGCGTTCAAGAAGTCATCACAGAGAGAAGTTCAAGCAGTGATAATGAATCTTCCAACTCGCCATACACACTTCCTGAACAGCCTGAAGAAGAAGAACCAATCGTACAAGCGAAAGATCTCACACCGGAGTCAATGTATAAAATCGCGTATGGTATCCACACGTTTATCAACAACTATGTTCTCGAACTACCTGTTCCAGAAGCGATGTTGAAAGCTGTACCCCGTAACAACCACGAGGAATACACTCACACAAGATTTACCTTTGTGACATGCTCGCCGTACCGCATGGCTGGTAACAGGTACTGCCTAAGGCCCACATTCTATACTTCAAAACCAGTGACAAAATTTATCCTAGCTCTGGAAATGAGTTTTGTTTCTGGAATACATCTCAAACAGACATGGAAACTCATACATGATGCGATCGCCTATGCCGAAAGAAAACTTGGACCAGATACGTGGAGAGAAGTCCGTGTACACATTCACTTTAGAAGTCATACACACAAAGATTGGTCCCAGTTTCTGGAGAAAATTGGGGCAATCCAGAATTTCAACATTCCTCCTAACCCAGTAGTCAAGAAACAGGGGCTGGACGTAGCGCTCACACAAGATACAATGGAAGTTGGGGGGAGAAAGGTCCAAGTCACTATGCAGGAGGTATGTCAATGCTTGTTCATCTTTGACTGTAATACAAAACTGACAAAGACAAAGTACACAGTACAGCTTCGTGCGGATACGGATAGCACCAGAAAATCGGCATCCCATATCATCCAGGCAGACATTCCAATTCAGACAGTAGTGACACGACACATGAACAGAGACAGCAACTTTGATCATTTTAGTCATTGGACGAGAGCAATTCAAAGGATATTGGATGCCAAATGTATCATAGATATGGCATATGCTAACACCCACAACTATGAAGATTACAAATTTCTTTATAGGGCTTGGATCGCAACGAAACCTTTAAAGGTAACGACCAAGGATGGTATCGAACTTGTCAGGTTTGATGATCTGGTTAAGCAAACCAGAACACTTAAGGAAAGGGTTTTGGGATAAGCGCAACGATTCACCGAGGAGAAAGGAAACCAAGACATAGATAGATAGCATTGGATTATATTATTTCTCGTACTTGCTTTTGGAGACTGACTACGGAATAGTGCTGACGGCGTAATGTGAGACAGACTGCGCCAGCCTCAGATCCTGTGAGACGCCACTAATGGTCATCTTCCAATTTGAGGCTGAGAAGAAAAGGGAGATAAAATTCAATAGTATCTCAGATGGTGGTACAATTGTGACATGTGATGCTGACGCGTGAGACATTAGTTCAATAGTTCTAATTCTGGACCGTGGTGGCTTGTTTACCCCTACAGACCACAGCCGCAACTTCCGGATTTTAGCGGAAGGCCCAAATGCAATAAAACCAAGGGACCTGCATGACTTATGCCCGCTTACTCGGAACTTTTCAATAATCATGATGAAGTTGTATTTTTTGATAACTGCTGTAGCGTCGCTCGCCAATGCAGCGGCTACACCCAAGTCCAAATCCCCGGTTTGCATTGTCGGCGCTGGTGTAAGCGGTCTTACTGCTGCAAAGGCGCTTGAGGACAAGGGCTACAAGACTGTCATTTTTGAGAAACGCGATACTGTTGGTGGAAAGTGTCAGTCTCATTACGAGGAGTAAGTTCAACAATCCTCTTGTGAAACCGTCTGTTGACCCATGTAGCGGCCAATACTTTCCTTTGGGCGCCGTGCTTTTCACTGGAAGTCCTAGTTATGCCCAAACCTACGCATTTGTCAAGTCTTCAGGTGTCGCGTTTGATGAGTTTGATCCCGCATTCGGCTACACCTACAACCCGAAGACTGGTGCGGCGTCTTTGATGCAGCCACCTTCTCCCGCTACTGCTCAGGCCTTACAGGAAGAGCTAGCGCGGTATGCTGAAGTTTGGCAGAAGAGATTTGCTCCTTATGCTGTCCCTGGCTATAAGGTGAGTTCATTACTGTTGATTCCCACGTTATGCTGTTGTATTAACCTTGACTTGTAGAATGGTGTTCCGAAAGAGTTTATGGTTCCCGGAAACGACTGGCTTCTTGCAAACAAGTTTCCAATTATAGCTTCGGTCATCAACCGCAGCGCCGGTAACTATGGATACGGCGACTATACTCAAGTTCCGGCAGTAATTTACACAGACATTCACTTCTATGATACCCGGGCTTACGTCTTTATAGTTATACTACTTGCAATTCTACGCGCCGGATATCGTCGGAAGCTTTATTGGCGCCATTCAGCCTTACAAAACAGGTAACCTCTCTAATATTGAAGTGCTATGAAGCAGTGATGGCTGACTCCACAAAGACTTTTACAAGGTTCTTAAGAAAGCGGCTCGCAACCTAAAAGGACCAGTCCATTTGAACGCAAGAATTGAGCATATCGGTATGTGATTCGTCGCGAGTACCAGAGTAAAGCTAACAAATATAGAACGAAAAACCAAGCCAAGCATCCAATACCGTACTGCTGGAAGCAAGCACACCAAGAAACAGCTTTGCTCTGACGTTATTCTCGCATTCCCTCCCACATCTGATGCTCTCAAAGAGTCTGGCTTATCTCTCTCGCCCACCGAGAGAAATCTCTTTTCCCAAGTTGACGTGAATGGCTACTTCTCATCAGCCGTACGCATGAGCCACCTCGGCCATAATCTGAGCGTCTCCCAAGAACTTCCGAACCCACTTGCCCCTTTCAAACCTGAGGGTCAACCTGTCTATTTGACTCCACTTCATGCAAAGTCGGACATTGTCAACGTTTACTCGGTAGATGATCCCGTCCATCCTAACCCTGCCCGTGTAAAGAAACACCTCGTCCAGGATTTGAGCAAGATCAACAGAGACCTGGGAAAGGTCAATGCCAAGAGTGTCGCATTAGATGCTGCAGATATTCGTGCGTTTAGCGGAAAGATTCCCTATTTTCCTCATGTTAGTCCGGAGTCATTGGCGGATGGTTGGTACAAGAAGTTTAATAGTCTTCAAGGGAAGGAGCATACTTATTTTACATCTGGACTGAACAGCTTTGAGCTTGTGGAGTATACAATTCGGGCTGCGAGGGACTTGGTGAAGACTCACTTCTAGTCTAGATATTAGTGGGTCGGGCTATATGACGCCCATTATTATATTTTGTTGTCTGGTTCTGTGCTTCGAGATTTTGTTAGAGGAATATTTATCTTTATTCAACATGCTGCAACGATGACTCTAATCACATCGGAAGTCAAATCAGAGCTTACTAGACTAACCTAACCTCACTTTCCTCTACATCATTGAACCAATCTTCCTTATATAGCTGAAATAGTCCCATACGCTGGAATGTCCCATCGTCCTTCTTATGTAGCATCAACCCCTCCTCAACTGTGAGTTGCAAACACCAGACGTTTTCGGTACCCTCATCATCAATGTCAAATATGCCTAAAGCTACAAAAAGCTCAAGGTCCTTACCCAGGCTTCCTTCGTTCACCTCTTTGCGTCCAAGTAAAACTGGTCGGCGAAAGATGCCTGTTGGCCTCTCAAACTGTTGTCGTATAGACGCAATGGTATTGCTGGACGGGGTTCTGGAAAGGACAATAGCTTCCTGGATATGACCCAAGATCTGTAACTCACAAGATGGCATATGAAGCTTATCAGCTCCACAGTGAGTATATGCGGTCCAGTTGTCCGAATTCTGCTGCTTGGGCCTTATCAATAGTCCCCCACTGTGATTTTTCGTTTTCATCCTCCGAAATTGTTGAAGTGGTACAGGCTTAACGGTACCTTGGATCGCAGCCCAAGACCAGGATGGAGCCCTGATGACTGGGGCGGGTGCGAATCTCGTTGGTAAAGGTCTCGTTGCCAAACCGAGAAATTTGGTCACTCTATACCCTGGCCTCCAGAGCAGCCAGCGGATGAGATCGCACTCCCATATTCCGGCCAGATATCTTGACTGCAGAGCTCCAGCGATTGGCGCTGCAATAGATGCAAGGGCAGCGAAGACATCATGAGGATTAGACAACTGACGTTTGGAAAAATCCACCACGATAGCATCCCAATGTTCCAGTAGTCGATCCTTTCTCAGCTGTGGATGCCCATCAGTTGCGTTGAGGAGGCCAAAGAGCGACACCGTTTTTTTGTTGTGGTTTATGTAGTCCTCTGTGTAGTTGGAAGTCCGGCAAAAGAAAAGAAGTTGCTCCTCGCCGAAAAAGACAACCCTACGGCTTAGCCTTTTCTCCTGGCAACACCACCCGCGAGTTTCAGTGATTCCATAGTCTCTAGACCTTAGCAAACCAACACGAACGGTGCCCAATCCGCTATCCTCAAGGGGAAACTCGCAACACGGAGCAAGTTGCTTATATTGATTGGCGATGAAGGAGTTGCGAGCATCGCCAGATCTTCCTGCGGTGATGGTGAGAGTAGCGTTGCCATACACCCGAGCCATGAGTTTTGATTCGCGTTCCCAATCTTGCTTGTCACCTTGAACTATGCATAAAGCATCAATCCAGACATATTGGATGCCCAGCTGTCGGGATAGAGCTATCGTATCGCGGTGTGCCGCCACGAGTCGAGATTCATCCATACCATCCAGCATTTCCTTCATCGTGTGGCAGTTGAGAGTGAAGGTGTCAGTAGCAGGTCCCCAACAATACGATAATGCAACGTAGTTCTCGTTCATATCAGGACCTGTGATAACGAGTCGCGGAGGGCCTCCTTCGTTGTCTATGTCTATTACTCTTGTAGGCATCTCGTACCTGCCTTCAAACTTGCAGGCTTTATGGGACTTTATACATCTTTCGAGGAAAGTTCGCATCAACGTGATATAGGAGTTAGGCTCGTATTCTGCTGTGCAGATCCTTCCAGGTATTCGCGAACCAGCTGCATTGCCATCGTTTCTGCATAACACTAAGTAATCTTTCAATATCTTTACTGTCATAGAATCGAACTTACCCATAGACGGCTATGCTGATAGAGCTGAGACCATGGCTGGTTTCCTTTACTGAGGTGATAGGATTATATCTCCCACATGACACAATGATCCATGGCTGTGCCACGGTCGGACCAAAGTCGGTGAAATGCACATAAATCCATATCCCTGGATCGAACTTGGTCACGCCTTCCGGCGCTTCGTTTCTGAGGACAGCTTCGATCTCAGAATCTGCCCACTGGTATCGGAAACCTTTCCAGCAAAGATGGCAAAAATCGCAGCCATCTTCGGCGCTCTTCTTGAGTGATGCAAGATTTGAATGGAACTTCAAATAGAAGCGGTCTTGGGTGATGGTGTACGTGCGACAGAATGCGCATCGAGGCATGGTAGTTTGGTTTTGTAGCATGCAATAATGAATATGAGATCCATCGTGCTTACGTAGCGGGGTTCAGATGACTGTAGATGCCTGCACATAAAGTCACGTTACTATGCATTCAGCCTCACTGCTGTAACCAATTATACATAGAGACCGGCACCATACTTCACATTGTTTCACATTGTTTCAATTCTTGGTATGTTTATTCATCGCAAGCATCAACCGATTTCCGATCAACTCGCTACGTTCCCAGCTGAACATAGACACCTATCCAATCATCACACTAAATTCTAATTTTTATTGAGTTTAATAATAAAACTGTAGTTGATAGTTTAGCATTATTACTTTGGAAGATTTAATTGAATTCATATCAGCGTCCTCTAAGATACCAATAGACTATAGCGTTTCTTTGTTTATATGATAATTCTACAATAGTCTCCAATTACTAGCTAATACACATTAATGACATTAGTTGGTCTGTCGATTTATAGAACACAAAGTTATGGGCTGTTTATTGGATCCCCTTCTTTGTGTGTAACATAACTCTGTTCGACCTAACATGTTTACTATAGCAGGGTTTACTGGCTATAATATGCTGCAGATCTTACTTAGTAGTAAAGCTATTTGTGTACAATATCTCCTACAAGGACACCTGTTTGCCCATATTGTTCAAGGAAACACAGGTGGGGCTGAATCATTCGAAAGATAGAGTATAAGAGATGTACGCTTCAGTTCTCAAGCCCTCAAAGCAATAACCTGACATTACACTGAACGCGCTAGGACTGACATACTACTACTCACCAGTCTAAGTATAAATCGTCACGTAGATACGCCATCCTCATTCGAACTAATAACTTCGATCGTTATTTACTGGTTTTTAGATCTTCTGCCTAGAACACTCTTGCCCCACCAAACCAAGTCTCCTTCACCTCAGACTTGAGTAAAGTTTTGGGGTCCCATTGCATATCAACAACAATAAAATCTGCTATTTTTCCAACAGCCAAGCTTCCAACACGATCTTCTGCAAAAACGCTTCGAGCTGCGCCTTCTGTAGCCGCGACAAATGTCTCACACATCCCTAGTCGGAAGTGTTCGTGTACGATCTTTGCGTTCTCGGGATCTTTTGAAGACTGTCGATTAATAGCCACGTGGAAGTTGTGCATAGGCGACCATGGTGAAGTAGGACTATCAGTGCCAATTGCCATCAAAGCGCCGGCATCTGCAAATTCTCGGTACGCAAACGCCCGCTCATATCTTTCTTCTCCAATTAGGTCAGGCCAGGCCGTTAAAGCAGAAGGGTCTGCGTGAATGGGTTGAACAGACGCTGTCAACCCAAGTTTCCCGAGTCTTTGGGCGTCTTCAGGAGAGACGAGTTCCAGATGCTCAATTCGATGCCGTCGACCAGGCGTTGTATGTTTCTCTATGGCGTCGATGGCCATTCTGACTGCACCGTCACCGATTGCATGAAGGGCAACCTGTAATCCACCTGCATCGGCCTCTTTGACAACTGGCTCCAAGTGTTCTGGTTCCCAGATTGGCGGTGGACTACCTGCAGTAGCGTATGGCTCAGAGAGGTAAGCAGTACAGGCATCGATGATACCATCTGTGATCACCTTAATTCCGACAAGACGAAGGTCGGGACTCGTCGTCGAGTTGTATTGTTTGCTTAACTCGATGGCTCTCTGCACTTGTTTCGAATTCTTCTCAAGGTCAGCAGTTGGCTTAATTAGCCAATGTGCGGCGATTCGGAGTGAAAGGTTGGGTGTTTCTTTGTAAATCGTGACAAGGGCATCCCAAGCCTCTTCGTCCATAGCCATTTCCACCGCGCCAGTGTAGCCAGCTACGTTGTATTCTTGTATGGCAGCGCGGATTGCCTCGATGCGCTCATGCTTGGGGGATGACTTTGCTTGGAATGGCCAAACTGTTCGATACGGTTATTCGTGAACTCCACATGAAAGGCTAATACCAATGGTAGCACTTACTAATCGACATCATCGCGCCTTCATCCAAGAGACCTGACGGCTTTCCGTCGGCATCTCGATAAATCTTGCCACCCGCTGGGTCTGGCATATCGGCAACCTCAAGTTCTTTGAGAGCTGCAGTATTGCACCAACAGGAGTGCAGGGAGCCAGAATCAACGAAGATAGGTCGTGGATCAAGATCATCCAGCATAGCAGCCGTCACTCCACCTGGGGTCATGTGATGTCTCCATCCTTTGCAGAGAATAGTCGGGGTTTCTGGGTTTTCAACTGCGTATTGTCGTATACGCGATCGGATATCTTCAAGACTTTTACATCTTGACAGATCGAGCTTTCGGAGAGACTGGCCAAGCAAGAGTAGATGCATATGACCATCAATGAAACCGGGAAGCACAACCCGCTGATTGAGGTCACGAACCTCTACATCTGGACTGAGACCCTGAGCGATGTCGTGGCGAGATCCGACCGCGATGATCTTGTCCCCTTGTACCGACATGCTGTCTGAGAAGTGGGCAGCGCCATTGAGGCCGGTTTCTGCCTTGGATAGAATCCGGCCATTAACGAACAGGGTTATCGTGGCCATGGCGCCAGTGTTATCTCCGGAAGTCGTATATGAAGTAAAGTGGCCTGATAATGCAGCCTCAGGAAAGCAAGACTATGGGAGGCTTCGAAAGGAAAAAGAAGAAGAGGAAGAAAATTGTAGACGTTGTCAGATAAGCCACAGTCTCGATGATTTCTACACGGACTTTGATCTTCTACCCCATTTGAATTCCGACCTTCCTTCCCAGTATGAGCCCCACATCCAACTTTTAGGTCCGGCTGGTTGTCCAATAGACATCCTGCCTGTGTGATAAAGCACTGACGTTAATATCCTCAGCTTCTAGTTCCCCGCTTGAGCCCCAACACTAAACCCAACCCCAACCCTTCCCCATTTCCGAGTGTGTCAATCTTGCTGATGCGGAGTTAGAGGTGTAAGTTATGACTAACAGATTCTTCAGAAAGCGGAGGGAGGACCGTGGAGTTCCGAGATACCTCCCAATGCTACTCAAAACAGACTTTATCAACACAGCGAAGAATATTCATTGCCGCTTTGTTGCGGAATGCAATGGCACTGTTTGAAGAGCACTGCATGGCTAGGTGATGCCGTTGTCGTTCGCTGCGGTGCCCATGAGATAATGGCTCCAACCACACCATGAAGCTTGCTCACACCGTGCCCTACGCCTGCAAGAACCCCCTCATTGTCTCGCTCTACCGAGATTCTGATTGGTAAAATATTGGTTCGGTAAAGCATGGCTTAGGGACCCCGGCCCAGTTGTTCGATGGTTCACTTGGGCCGGGATAACCTGTTGTATTGATCAGCCAGCCAACGTCCTTTGACAATTGTAAATTCATAATGCTTGGCGGTGTCATCCGAATGTCCGAATTACGCCTATCGGCCTAGATGCAGAGTTTACGCACGGACAAATGGTTACCCCAAGTGAGCTCCATCAGCACCCCACGGGGAACATGGCCCGAGGGAAGTATTAGATGCTTAAGACAGAATGGGTTTTGTCTCAAGAGGATATAACTGTCATCTCTTCCCCAGAACCACAACATCTCGGCATCCCTCTTTACATATTCTTCTGATTCTCGCCGATACACTCCATCTCAATCACTTGGTCATCTTCTCAAGAACAAAATGAGTCACCTCAAGACCGCAAACGATTCCGAGGATATCGTCGCAAGCGAAAAACCTCAGAATGAGATTCATCGACAGGCCTCATTCGGCGAAGCCACAGCCGATATGTTACAAGCAGATCTCGAAAAAGAAAAGACCATTCAAGGCACCGCCCACTTCCAACGCTTAGGTTGGAAGCGCCTCACCATCGTCCTCATCGTTCAAGCCATAGCCCTTGGTAGTCTGAGCCTTCCTGGAGCTTTTGCTACACTTGGAATGGTCATTGGAGTTCTGGCTTGCGTTGGCATCGGTCTCATTGCCATGTATGCCAGTTACATGGTCGGCCTCGTCAAGCTCAAATATCCTCACATCGATCATTACGTTGATGCAGGCCGACTTTTGATGGGAGGTGTAGGTGACAAGCTCTTTGCTGTGGTTTTTGTAGGATTGCTGGTTCTAGCTACCGGCTCACACTGCTTGACGGGTACAATTGCCCTCGTCAAGATCACGGGAAGCAGCGTGTGTACCCTGATGTTTGGGGTTATCTCTGCTGTTATCCTTCTGGTGCTTGCGATCCCACCCTCATTCACCGAAATTGCAATCCTTGGTTACGTTGACTTTATCTCTATCATCCTTGCAATCGGTATTACGATTATTGCTACAGGTATCCAGAGGTCAGAGGCACCAGGTGGTTTCTCATCTTCAACTTGGTCAGCCTGGCCACAGAATGACCTAAGCTTCAGCCAGGCTCTTACCGCTGTTTCCAATATTGTCTTCTCGTATGCATTTGCAGCAGCCCAGTTCTCCTTCATGTCGGAAATGCATACGCCGGCCGATTTTACAAAGTCAATCATTACTCTAGGTCTCACAGAGATCGTTCTGTATACAATCACTGGATCAGTCATCTATGCATTCGTCGGCCAGGAAGTTCAATCGCCAGCCTTGTTATCGGCAAGCCCCTTGGTGTCGAAAGTCGCGTTTGGCGTTGCATTGCCAGTTATCTATATCTCAGGTTCAATCAACGCCACGGTGGCTTGCCGTTTCATTCACGGTCGACTCTACAAGGACTCAATCACTCGGTTCATTAATACCCGAAAGGGTTGGATTTCGTGGTTGGCTGTCGTTGCCTTTGTTATCTTCCTCTCGTGGGTTGTTGCCGAGGCTATTCCCTTTTTCTCTGAGCTGTTGGCAATCTGCGCTGCCCTTTTCATATCTGGATTCTCTTTCTGGATTCCTCCTATCATGTGGTTCCGCCTTCTCAAGGAAGGCAACTGGTATGATAAGTACAACGTCAAGCGTGCAGTTTGCAACTTGATTGTGTTCATCATAGGATTTTTTGTCTTTATTGCCGGCACCTATGCCAGTATCGACCAAATCGTAAGCCCTTCTGGTTGCCTACGTCAACACATGGAGCTAATATCATCACAGATTGCGAAATTTAACCGTGGCGAAGTTGGTCGGCCCTTTTCCTGTAATGTGGCCTAAAAATGTTGGTTACTTTAACGATTCTGGACACCTGAACTATTTACATGAATCTATATACTATCACCTTAGCATGTTATACAACATCAATGACAAATTAGATGTACTCAAGTAAATGCATTCTCAAGATCTTCGAAAGGTTCAGAGATTGAAGACTTTCTTTGCCTCGAGGTTTAAAACTCTGTAGACTGTATGCTCAATCCAACAAGTGGCTACCCGGTACCCTACCAAAGTCAGTCAGCTATGGAAACTAGATAATGACATCAAACTGGCCTTTTTGTGGGTCTGTGAAGCGTGACTCATGTGCTGTTATCTTGCACAAGTGGAGATTTGTCTTATCTCAATGGGTATGAATAGTTTCCTGATCCGAGTGCAAGGGCGTTATCCATCCCCCTATGTAAAGCAATCAGCTGAGAGTGGATTTTTGCCAGTAGAATAGTTTCCTAGTGGAGAGGTCAACCACAACCCCCCGAGAATACAAGACACCGTGGCTTGGTCTTGATAGCGCCCTCCAGTATTCCCCAAACAGTTACATTGCATCCAGAAGTCTAGGTAAACTATTCAAAAATGACATTAAAAAGTCGGGGAAATAATGTTAATTCACCCCAGTCCAATGGTGATCTTCCACGAAACCTGGAGCCGACGATCTCCGATGCAATGCCGCTTTTATCTCCAAGTCTCATGCTACCCTAACTTTGGCATCAGCGCTAATTCGCGCTGTGGCTTGCCCCATAGAAATAAGTGGATTCTTCGACATCTCGCTTCTGATTTCCCACCTTGCAAGCTTCAATTCCGAACTTGACAAAGATAAGTCACAACATGCCCCGAGGACGCAGGGGCTGCTGGACATGTCGTATTCGCCACCGAAGATGCGACGAGTCAGTCCCCAACTGCGAAGAGTGCAGCACTCGGCACATCACCTGCCATGGATATGACCTGGATGCACCAGAATGGATGGGCGATGATCGGCTGCTGCAGGAAGAGCTTCGACGGATCAAAGTTGCAGTCAAAGAAAACTTCCGACGCGTCAAAACCATTCAGAACCGCCAACTTGCTCGATCAACAGCCCAAACAGTTCTTGCCTCTCGTCTCCAAGCCAACTCTGAGCTGAAAGATGATCAGGCAGCCAACCTAGCACAACCTAGTTCATCAGCAACAAACACAATCTTTCGAGAGGCACAGTATCTCGTTCATTACTTGGACTATATCTTTCCTATCCAATATGCTTTTTACGTCGATGCTCCGGATCAAGGAGGGCGAGGATGGCTGTTATTCCTCCTGGAGAGAAGTACGGGAACCTTTTTTTACCGTGTCTCGTCCCTTCTAACTTGTCAATAGATGCACCTCTTCGCAACGCAGCTCTGACCCTTTCCGCATTTCATCAACATATCTTTTCACCTTATCGTGCCGAGAACCAAGAAGATGAACTGCTGCAGTATCATACCAAAGCACTACAGGAGCTGCGACACGTTGTTAGTCACCGAGACGTGGGCGGCTTCGCCGATAGTAGTGAGGAATGGCTCAAGTTCCTCGCAGGCGGGATGTTCTTGATCTCTTTCGAGGTACAAAGCAATTAATAACATCTGCGCTCTGTTTCTGACTTAACTCTAGGTATTTCAAGGTGGTACGAATAACTGGCAAGCTCACTTCAACGCTCTCGTATCCGTTATCCGTAACCTGACACCCTCCGATTTCGAATTCGACGCGTCCGATCCTTCGAGTCCAAACTTCGACTTTAAGAGAGGTATAAACACTGCGCAAAAGTTCATTCTGGGAAACCTTGTTTGGATTGATATCCTCGCACCATTGGCGACAGGAACCACGCCCAAGCTACCATACCACGACTGGCTCAATGCTGGCAAGATTGACATGTCGCGTATAATGGGCTGCCGAAACTCGATAATGATAGTGATTGGTGATCTGATGGCTCTGAGCTCAAGAGCTACCTCTGTTAGCACGGCATATTTGCAATCTGGTATTGCTGATCTGGAGCAACGGATCTTTGATGGAATAGATACAGCGCTTGGTGCTGAGTCAACGGTCCGTACACTTCCCTGCTACTGTTGACTTGCTGAACCGAACCAAAACAGGCAACTCAAACCAATCGCTCCGTAACCCATCTCTTTGCAACTGCGGCGCTCGTACAACTTTACACACTTGCCTCAGAACACGGCATCACGTCACCTGATCCTCACCAAACAGTCTCACGAGTCATTGAAGTGCTAGATCAACTACCATCACATGTTTCCTTGCGTGCGACACCGTGGCCTTTATGTGTCGCCGGATCGATGGCTCTCCCTCCAAATGAGCAGTATTTTGACGACCTGTTGAAAAAGCTCATTGATCATTCCGACGCAGGTTTCACCAATTGTGGTACAGTCTACAGTGTCATGAAATACGCTTGGAAGCAGCGACGACACGATCCAAGTCGTCTGTGGAGTGCAAGGGAAGCTATGGAGGGTATGGGCATTTGCGCTCTTCTGATATAGAAGGAATTCAACATCCTGCCCTCCAACAATCCATTTAGCACCGAACTCATGAATGGCCTTTAACAGAATATTAGGTCAATGATACGAGCCGGTGATTGACATGATCTTGCTGTGCTTTTTGGTGGCAGCACCAACATATCGCAGAGCTTCAACGAACTTAGGGTGATCCCAGTCGCCCAATGTGCCGACCTCGCTGGCAAGATCATTGGACCCCACAAGAAGAATGTCGCACCCTGGAAGTGCGCCGATATCAGCAAGAGAAAGGAGACTTTTTGGGGCAATCCAACGTGAAGCCGTAGTATTTGATCCGTCGGTTGTCATGGTTTCTGAAGTAGAGGGAGTGTTGACACTAACTTGCTTACTTGGCAACAATTTGAGGTTAAGGCTTCAGCTCGGGGTGGCTTTGGCTACAAGATTCAGGAGCTCAAGGACCTATGTCTGTATGAGAGGTCTATTGACGATCCTGTTATCTTCGATTCTTTCAAGCCGGCTACCGGGGACTTAGAGGGTGTGGATCCTGCAAAACTAGGCGTGCTCGGGAAGAGGGAAAGGCTCGAGGCTTTAACATGTTTGCCTGGACTGGAGTTCATTATCCCAGAGTAGCCTATTTCAATATTCCTCCCATACTAGTTTCTATATACCTCGGACTGTACCTATTTTACGTCTGCTGTGCTTTATATTGTACTGTGTTATCAACAGACTCCACTCTAGGGTAGTTGAAAGAACCAAACAATTAATACATTAAATAAAACAACCTAAAATAAAACTCAAATTGTACTTATTTTACGTCTAGAGTGAAGTTCTAATCTTGCGGATTATACAATTCGCGCCGCGAGGGACTTAGTGAAGACTCACTTCTGATGATGAGTGGAGGTTTACACTCAGAGATTGCGGCAGTTGAGACGACTGATTGAGTCTTGTCCTTTGGTTGCCAGCGTGGCATCAGGGGCTTACAATCCATGGACCTAAAAAGTCTTTCGAGCACCTTTATTCAATTTCCCTCTGTATTACAGAGTTTTGTCCAGTTAATAGAGGCGGTAATGAAAGATGTTTGAATATCTTGGGTAGGTAGCTTAAGTCGTCCAAGGTGTTTACAAGCTGGTATTTACGGGTTTCAGTGGCTGGCAAATGCCCCAGCGTACCTCTTGCTGCTGGGCTAGGTGCCTAGATTACGTGAGCATGGGGTCCACTCCCTTAGTGCGCAATGGCACAGTGGACCTTGACGTATATTTTATGTGTGGTATCCGAAGCACGCTTCCTTTTTCCATATAGCAGCTACACATTGTAACAACTACTCCACAAAGAAAGCCGGATCGCCCTCACGGAGATATTCGACCATCACTACAACCGTGTTGCCATGGGACGTTCCCGAGGTGGCTGCGGAAACTGCAAGCGACGGCACAGGAAATGTGACCAGACAAGACCGCGCTGCCGGTCTTGCGAAGCATTGGACGTAGAATGTGATGGTTATAACCGTTCCCTTCGCTGGGATGTGGGCAATGCATACCAGAGGCACCTCACTAGCAGGCCAACGCCCACCCGCTCGACGTCATACCTCTCAACTGCAGAGGTGCCCCCGTCCTCGCCTGTATACTCGCCACGGGGACGATCCGACAATCCCTCTCCTTCACAGGACACCAATATTGGTGAAGAATCGGACACCAGCGTTTTAGAAGCTCCCGAATTGACGCCGAGGCAGCGTCAAGAGGAGCTTCATCTTGTCAATGAATGTAAGGACTTGGCTGATTATTTTTATTAATCACAGAAGGAAGTGACACGTATTAGTTGATCAATGGCTTATTCTTGACCTCGGTAGTCTTTAAGGAAAACATCTATCTCCTATACTCTACACGACGCGATGATGACTTGCCAGCACAGATTGCTGAGATATCTCACCAGTCCCCGGTACTCACACTCATTATAGCTGCCATGCAATTATATCTAAATGACCCCTCGGGCATATCTGTGCCTTTTCAGCCATATCAAACCCATGGTCTCGCCCTCTTCCGTCGCCAGCTCGACACATACAGCGGATCCCTAGATGTTGGTGTTCTTTGCGCCGGCATCTTCATCTGCACGTTGCACGTAGGTCAATCCAACTTCTCTCCCCTCCAGCCACGTCTTTCTGAGATCTCGTCATAGCTTTTCCAAGGAGCGCCATGGTCATTCCTGCTCGAACACATGATGAATGTTTACAAGATCCCGCATCGCCTTTTCAACCAGACGCTCCGGTCAATCCAACCAATTGCGAGATTCCTCGTAGAGTGTATGGGCGTCTTGGACATGCCGACTTTTGTTCGCGGCCGCAGCACTGTGACCAACGGAATATGGTCTCAGCTACGAGCAGCTGAGCGGGCTCATGAGCCCGACGCATTTCTGGGCGGCATTGAGACCATGTCTGGCTTGCCCAGATCACTTCTAGACATATTCGCAGCTATTCAGGACCATGATGCTGAATCAAGATTTCTTGAATGGCAAGGAGAAGTCGGTGAAGTTCCGGCCACTCACTTGTGGGAAGCATATCGCTGTGCCGGCGTCTTGACAGCGAGGAGATCAAAGAGGGTTGAGACAGGGCCCAGCTCCGCTGACCCATGCGTTAGTACGGAGGTTCTACTGAGTCGGCTAATCGCCGCGCTGGATGCCCTGTGCGAGACACGCCGTCGCCCGGAGTACAGTGCCAGCCTCGCTTGCAACAGCCTGCTCTATCCGCTTGTCGCCGCCCGACTGGAGGTGGCACTGCTTCGACGCCACACTATCTGGCTTGATACGTTGAGACATATCTACCGGCAATGCCAGCCATACAGAGACACTGCCAACGTCGGCCACGTAATGGAAATATTGGACGAGGCGCTGGAAAAGAACGACGACTCGTGTGATATGGATGACCAGGCCAGGAGTCGGCAAGTGGAGCTGGCACTTTTTTAAAAGTTGCGGGCATTGCTTCTTAAGACAATCACACTGAAGATCCCACTAAGCTGGAATTGGCAGGTTTTTACACCAACAAATGTGCTGCTCGTAATCAATAATCCCAGCCACCCTGGCATTATTTCTAGAAGTCTAAGTCCAAGTTGGCCAAGTATCCCAACTAATCTCAAATAGGCAAGTTTTTCCTCCACACCATCCCCCGCAATCTGGAATCTCGACTCCAAGCTGGTGTTGGAACGTCAGGGCAGATAACCGATATCCGGGACATCTGCTAATGACATTTAGCAAAGATAGCGCTCGGATTGACTTAACCGATAGCCATCCTCTCGGTCATGCAACTGGTATTATAAAAGTCGAGGCTGCGATGCTTGAAGAGACGACAATCCGTACCTTTGATCGTCCTGACTTAGCAGGACTTGCTCCTCAGAAAAACCTTAACTAGTCCTTATCGCCACCAACAGTTTCTTCACAACAACTCACTCCTTACCTTGTGATAAGAAAAACCATCCAGCCAAAATGTCCTTCGGGCAGTCATCCGATGTGGAAGAGTCCATGCCTCCAGGCAGTGTCCTTTTGGTATCCGGTTAGTTATACCTTCATACCCTGCAGACGACTGTTTGGCTGGACTAACACGAAAATACTACAGATGCCACTTCATTTGTTCTGGTGCCGACGCCCACCAACGATCCAAACGACCCGCTTGTATGTGCTCCCGGCATAATAGTCCCTCCACCGTACCCTTCTGCCTGATGCTAAGAGATGGTAAAGAACTGGTCTTTCTTCCGCAAAGCCGTCAACCTTGGCCTCATGTGTGCCCTGACCATCGTCATGTTCACCGCGTATGTTACAGCTTCCATATCGTACCGTGGCGACGCTGACCTGACCCCTGCAGCATCATCATACAGACGATCTTTTGGCCACAAATAACCGTCGAGCTGGGATTTTCCTTCGACCAGTTAAACATCGGTCTGGCCTGCAACGTCGCCGGTCTGGCAGTCGGCTGCATTTTCGTCATCCCATTTACCATCAAATATGGCCGCCGATCTACATACATTACCTCGACAGCTGTAATGGCGGCCATTAGTTGGTGGTCCGCCAGGATGCAAACTCTCCCCGAATTATACATAACAAACCTTATCTACGGATTGGCGTGTGCTACGAACGAAACCATTGCGCAGCTTACGGTATGTACCTGATCGAACATCCTATGGAAGGAAAGCTGGTTGACGAGTGGACTTTGTGTAGATTGCCGACCTTTTCTTCGTTCACCAGCGCGGTAGTGCCAACGGCTTATACATCATCTCCCTCGTTCTCGGCAACACCATCATACCAACAATTGCAGGCGTGCAAGCAGAGGCTCAAGGCTGGCGATGGTCATATTACACATTAGGTATAGTCCTGAGCCTACTGACCGTTATACTCATTTTCGGATTCGAGGAGACAAGTTACACCCCTCTCTCGCTGGGCCAGCAAGGGCCTATTGAACCTTTTGTGGAGTCGCAGGCCGACGATGAGAAATCTAACAAACAGAAATCTGTTACCCCGGCTGATATTAAAGCTTCTGATCTTGAGAAGGCTGCACAGCAGGATAAGGCGCCGCCTCCGCCTCCAAACACCTACAGGCAACGCATGCGCCTTATTTCCGTGGCGCCATCCATAGCCTTGATCCAGGGCTTCCTTTCGCCGTGGAGGATGGCCCTGACGGTACACGTGTTGTTCGCAGCCATTCAGTCTGCCAACGTTACCGCGTTCCTCGTGCTCATCTCTTCTGTCAACCCCATCGTAATGTCCGCACCACCATACAACTTTGGAACCGCCGGCGTTGGTCTGATGCTCGTTGGCCCTTTCATCGGGAACATCATTGGTAGTTTGTACGCTGGCTTCCTCGGAGATAGGCTGGTCGTATGGCTGGCTCGTCGGAACAAGGGTATCTTTGAGCCCGAGATGAGACTGTACATCCTGCCTCTCCCCGTCCTGTCCCTCGGAGCGGGCTTGATACTGTACGGAGTGGCACTTCACAAGGTGGGTCGAACAAACCGACATGTTTACCATCAATGTTCGGGCAGCAATACTGACATGAATCTCTGTAGCAATGGCACTGGATCTTTCCCTGCATCGGCAGCAGTATTTACGCATTTGGCATGGGCTCTGTCTTCGACGTTTCCTTCACCATGGTCATTGATGCTTACAAAGAGGTGCGCTATTTTGGGTTCCCTTTCCGAAACCTCCCTGATCCCCGCCCTGGTAACCCAGTACTGACTTAGATTTGTATCGCTAGGCTGTTGCTGAAAGCTTCGTCTTCATTACATTCATCCGCAACGGCTTCACTCTCGGCCTCCCCTTTGGGCTTGTTTCTTGGCTCAGTGACATGTCTCTCACCCACGTCGGTGTCATAAGTGGTTGTGTCAGCACTGGTATCGGGTTGCTCTGCATTCCCATGGCTATTTGGGGGAAACAGTTCCGCATTGCCTCCATAGAGCGGTACGAAAAGGTTGCTCGACTGTCGTCCGATATGGACGGGTGAAAAGAATGATTTTCTTTTTCTATTTTGTAATCCTTCCCTTGTGTCATACTTGCGTGCATACATGGACTGCACTTCACTGCCTCCGCGTGTCCAATCTTCCACAGGGGAAGGGAATAAAACCTTTAGGTAGTTGCAACTAAAACGAGCGTCTTTGTTCGTAACACATAGCCTCCGAAACTGTGAATGAAATCAGACGTAGTGGTGAATGTGGCTATCATGCAGTAGAAATTGAGGTAAGTCGTTGGCCTGGTCGAACTTCGCCGATCACAACTTGCTTAGGTGGCGCTGGCGAGACGTTGAACATTTTCCGAATGAGGCATGAACAGGCGACAAGTCAAATCAAGCTCCTCCCCAGCCGTGCGCAGATACAGACGTCACCTGTTCCCCGGAACTGCGGCAGTCCATGGACGATGGGGCTCCGCACCGTATACCATGGATGGTAGGATCTTAACCAGGAAGCATATGTTGGGGAAAACATGCCCCGACCACGCTAGGTGGATAACGACTCGTAGCCTCTCGCAGATCTTGGTTGTCATTTATTCATGGTGCAGCTTGTCATGAGCCAATTCTAGTAGGGGCTGCTTCCCCGCAGCTTGTTGATAACGGAGAAGCGTCTGGGGCTCTTATTGGCGTAAAAACCTGCTTTTCTAGGCCTAGTTTGCCCCAAGAGATCATGGCACTAGCGCAAGGGGGTGGTCCACTCTTGTATGTTGCAGTTCAGTGCTGTGGGCCCGGAACCGGGTCGCGTACAGCCTAACCTCGACTCGACTCAAATCCCATCGAGTGGCATGGCTTGATCAGACGGCTTGTCCACTTTTGCTGAAGAAGCGGGCGGGGATGGCAGGATTCAAAATAAATGAGGAGAGCAAAGTCTGTCCTTTTTGATGCACATCAAGGCGCTGTGCATCCTACCTACCTGGACTCTACCGACTTTGGCAGAAAAGACTCACACGCGACAATGGCAACCAAGGTCTTCACCAATGGGATTTTCTTCACAGGCCATGCCCTGGACAAGCTCAACATACATCACAACTCTATGGTAGTGAAAGGCAGCCAGATTGTCCATGTGGGCGCCGAGACTGACGAAGCAGTCCGACAAGCCAAACGAGACGCCGCCCTGGCCGACGTAGTCGACCTCAAGGAGCGTATAGTGGTGCCCGGCTTCATTGACGCGCACGTTCACATTCTCTTCTTCGGACTCTCACTACTCAAGCTGGACTTGGAAGACTGCAAGTCGCTCACTGAGATCCGAGACGTCATTTCTTGCTACGCAAAGGAGCACCCAGAGCTACCTCGCATCCTGTGTCGCGGATGGCAGCAGTGTAATACCGGTGGACAGGTGCTTGCAACAATGCTAGACGATTTAGATACTCGGCCGATCTTCGTTGAAGCTTTGGATCTTCATTCAACCTGGTGCAGCACGGCGGCTCTTGATGAGCTGCCCATTGACCGCATCAAGGAGACATGCCCGCAATACCTTCCCTGTGATAAGGACGGCAAGCCCACTGGACTTGTCGAAGAAGCGGCGGCAATGGAATTTATTTGGCCACACCTATTGGGGCAATGCACCCCTGGAGATCTCCAAGCAGCGCTGGATAGCAGCTTCAAACAGTACATTGCCGCAGGCTACACGGGCATTATCGACATGGCCATGGACATCCAAATCTGGGACGCCTTGAAAGCCTATCGCCGCACACAGCCTGACGGGAGGTTGCCCTTGCACGTAGCGGCGCATTGGTTTATTCGTTACGACGATGATCCCGCCGTAAGGCGACAGCGCCTTGATCAGGCCCTCGAGATGCATCGCGAATGGCATCCAAGCAAGGACCGGGACTTTTGCGTCGTCGGCTGCAAGCTGATCAATGACGGTGTCGTTGACGGGTGCACTGCAGCGCTGAGTCGTTCATACGGCGATACTGATCTGATCGTAAACCCCATGTGGCCGCGCGAGGACATGATGCAGGTGGTCAAGGAGGCCGTGGCGAACGGACTACAGGTCGCCATCCATGCCATCGGCGATGCCGCTATAACACAGGCCGTCGATTGTATCGAGGCGGCTGGCGACCCTAACGGCCGCCACCGCATCGAGCACCTCGAGGTCGCGAGCGCCGAAGATGCCAGGAGGTTAGGCAAGTTAGGAATTACAGCGTCTGTCCAGCCAATCCACAGCGACCCAGCGCGCCTGATCGACTACGCCAAGCTTGTAGGGCCAGAAGCCATGGCGCGAGCTTTCCCTTTCCGCCAGATGCTTGACGGTAACGCTTGTGTGGCCATTGGCTCCGATGCGCCGACAGCGGCACACGACATCTTCAAGAACCTATACACCGCAACGACGCGTAAGTCAGTCAGCGACCGGGAGTTTCAAGGCCGTGTCAACCCGGCGGGCGCCCTGACGCTGGCGAACGCTATGACAGCGGCTACAAAGGGAGCTGCATACTCACGCTTTGCTGATGACTGGGTCGGGGGTTTGAAAGCCGGGCTTCAGGCTGATTTCTTGGTCTTGGACGCCGACTGGGATTCTGAAAGGCTATTGGAAGCCAGTATTTGGCAGACATGGTCGCAAGGGACCAAGGTATACCAAGCAGAGTAGATGAAAGGAGTTATATAAAAAACAAGAAATAAAATAAGACCTGGACCAAACTCAAAGACTTGTACCTTCATCATGAAATTATGCCGCACAAATATCGTAGTAATTGAGCTAGTTTATTCTACTAACAGTAAGAGTCTATCTGAAGTGCTATGGGGTTATAGCCTGGCTTATGCATGGTGACGTGGCAAATCAGTGGTAACTGCACATAGTAAGCCGAATATCTTTCAGCCGCACAAAACCTAAAGGAAACAAAGTCATTTCGTAATTGATCATAGAACCTTGGAATGAAGGAACCCCTCAACTGGCGTTATTTAATAGAAAAGTAAAGGAACGCTATCAATGGAAGAAAGTCGCAGAATACTCCTCGACGAGGTTGAAAGACAGCTAGATAAACGACCATGGAATTATCCACTCGGCACTGGGATCACATCATTAGGTGACTTGAGCGACAGCTATTACAGTGAGCTTGTTCATCTCCAGAAACTCCTTCAAGGTATAAGTATCCCAGACACCATACGCCCTCTCCCTGCTGAATACCTACAGGCATGAGTCTTGACTTACGGGAGGAGTCAAATCATGACAGGCAGCGCGCGTTTATTGTCAGCAGCTGGGCTTTACCAACATTCTGCCGCTACCCTTATACGATTTTAGATCCCGAATACTCCAGAAAAGAGCTCGTGAATCTGCAAAATACTAGCAGACATGCCCCTGAGGATCTCTGCACTGATGATTTGTGGGGAAGCCAGCAGCTGCGCGACTGGGCAACTGCAGGACAGTCATCCTTGCTGTCGATACAATCTTCTTATCCTTCTATCTCTCGCACAGAAAGATTCTCTGCGGAGATATGCGAGTATATATCCGAAAGGCATTCCTCGGTATACATGCTACGGTCACCTTCTACAAATGAGTTTTTCGAGCTCTGGGGAGGATGCCAGCTTCTGCGACACCTAGCGATTCTAACTTTACGACAACTGTCGGTCCCAGATCCTGTCGAGTTCCTACTGGACTTCGTCCCGCGATTCATGGAAGCATCGACCTTTGATCAATGGTTCGAAATCTTGGAGGATGTAATCAAGATGAGCCAGAGCTTGTTCCTTGTGGTGAACGTTAGCGTTTTAGGTGGACGAGTTGAGGAGGCAAAGACATGGCGAGAACAAATTAGAAGGACCATGGCTCGATTGCAAGCTAGTTCTGGGGTCTTTCTACGGGTATTGCTCATCTCCACCCATCCTATCTGGTTCCAATCCGACTCTGAACCACTTCTTATTGTCGGCACAACGCCCAAGATTCGGCCCAGTCATCAACGTGTTGGAAGGGGTCAGAGCAATGCGCCGGTTCAGCGTGATCTCCAGCTTCACCTACCCTCAAAGGTGGTTGCTACCACGGAAACGGAAGTCCAAATGCAACAGAAGCACCAGGTTGTATGCCACGAGTCAGCACCAAAGAAAGCAGTCCGACAAACTCCCCAATCCATCGGCCAACATCAAGTCAGCACCGCCGTTCTATGCGCCTTGACTCCGGAAGCCGATGCCGTTCAAGCCCTTTTCGACAGAGGCCTGACCGTAGAGTATGTTCGGACCATGGGTGATACGAACACCTATTCCTTTGGTGTCATCGGCCGACATAATGTTGTACTCGTTCATATGCCCGGTATGGGTACACGCCATGCCGCCTCAGTAGCCGCACACTGCGGGGCTACGTTCCCAACGGTAGCTTTGGTATTGATTGTAGGAATCTGTGGTGGTGTCCCATTTCTCGAAGATGGTACTGAAGTCCTGCTTGGGGATGTCGTTGTCAGCGAAGACCTTGTCATATACGACTTTGGCCGACAGTATCCAGATACATTCCTGAGAAAGAGCGGCAAAGTTGAGAGCGCGAGAAAGCCCCCTTCTGAGATTCTAGGGTTTCTGGCAAAGCTCAAGGGTCGCAGTGCGCAGAAAGTACTCAGCGAAAAGGCTGTGATGTACATGGAAGCTTTGAGGGAGGAGCTTGGTAGTATAGCCACGTATCCTGGCGCCCAAAGAGATATACTCTTCCAGTCAGAATACCGCCACAAGCACCAGGATCTATCCTCATGTGAGGAATGCTGCCTAGGAGGCGTCTGCGAAGGATCGCGCGTCTCGTCCTGCTCCGAGCTAAAGTGCGACAGAGCAAAGTCAATCACACGGCACCGACAAAAGGATTGGCTACGCGAGGGACAAGCAGGACAAGTCGACTACTGTCCAACCTTGCACATCGGACGGTTTGCCTCCGGCGATACAGTTATGAAGTCTGGCGGGGATCGGGACGACATCGCTCGGAGTGAAGGGGTTATAGCTTTCGAGATGGAAGGTGGGGGTGTATGGGATAACATGCCCTGTATCATAATCAAGGGCGTTTGTGATTATGCCGACAGTCACAAGGATAAGAGGTGGCAGGGTTTTGCCTCTGCTACGGCCGCGGCTTATATGAAAGCGATTCTTGAAGAATGGCGAAAATAAGCCTAAACCTCCAGTATCTACGGCAAGATTTGGTAGGATTGATTAGCTATTTTAGCAAGCCTGTTAGTATCCCCAACTGGTTCCAATTTCGGTCTTGCTCCTGTCCCTGGATTCCTCAAGCCCTCAGCCTATACCGTTCGAATACCTATCCAACATGATGACATTTGTCTTGAAAGTATGAATCCTACAGATCTCATGTCAAGTCTAATACGTATATGACTTCTTATCTCTCCTGCTGATCCTTCTTAATTTGGTCCGCTGAAAACCCATGCTTTAAAGTCTTGATGTACTGATCAAACTTGTTAGATTCAGCAATACAAGCCTCTAAGTGCCCATACGCGAGCCTCTCCTCACGGAAGGTTGCCAGTTGCCTTGCTGTCGATATCGTGTTCCGGATCTCCCGACCATTCAAAGATGGCTTGGCCAGCGTGTCTAGGTGTTGCCGGATGCCTTCGATGTCTACTCCATACCTCGGCGCTCTTTGAGGCCCAGTAGGAACCAGTCCGCGATCCATCTCGAGCTTCTGTAGGCGGTTGATGAAGTTCTGCCAGACCTTTCGTCTCTGGGGTTCACCCAGATTTTCGTAGCGCAGACTTAGCTGGATTCGCGACTTGAATGCCTCGTCGAAGATACCGACTCTGTTACTAGTAAGAATCAAGATACCTGATATCTCATATCAGCGAAACGCAAGGTTAGATTGAGCCATCACCCACCATCATAATACTCCAGAACGCGTAGGAAGACTATGAAAATGATATCAGCGTGGCCCTACCAGTATGTCTGGATAGTTGGAATTACCCGAAACTAATGCGTTGCGTTCGAGATTGTCGAGCGTGCGCTGTTCGAGAAACACGTCGGCTTCATCGAGGAGAACAACTGGCTTCCGTTCAGCTTCGTTTCTTTGATTAGAGTGAATTCAGCTCACCGCAGTCCCAGGTCTTTCCTAGTAGGAGTACAACCTCTAGATACTAAAAACTGTCAGTGGATTCTGTGTACACCAACAAGGATGATTGCCATACTCGCTCCACCTCTTCGGCCTTCGTACCGATGTCACCACATGTTACTCTGTATAGTGGCTTCTTGGTAATCTCCGCGACACTATATATTGTCAGTAAATGGTTAAAACAGTAGTACGGTTGCTCGCACCTTTCTGCTGTGAGTGTTTTTCCAGTTCCAGGACCCCTAGAACCATCGTCAGATCTTAATGGCTGGGTATACACAGGTTCAGGTCTTACCCGTGGAGGAGAATAAAAAGTCCGTTTCCCTTCCCATGTATAAGATCGGTATTCCTGTTTTCATCCACGTGGTTCGTCACAACAGCTTGAACCAGCTCCTTTGTCGCAGGCTCCATCACTAGAAGGTCAAAAGCCTCATCATTCCATACTACCTCTCTAATATTGGCGACACCAAGCTTCACTTGAGGTCTTTAGTGGTTATAAATGTGCTGACGGAGAGAATCAGTACTTACCCCATTCCTTTTTTTGCATGTCAAATCCGTTCAACGTAGGAGGAAGGCACATGAAGAACTCATCTCCTAGATCGTCATGCGGGTCATCTTGAGCCATCAATTCGGGCCCAAGATCGTCGCGATATGGCGGCGGCGATTGCTGCGACCGAGGGTGCATCTGGATATAGGTTTTAGTATCAACCATAAATCTCGACCCTGAATACTATTGATTTATTAGATCCCATAGTAGATGTTGCTGACAAGACACCCACCGCGTCATGAAGATGGTCTCCGGGAGTACCCAGCACGCGAACATAATTGCGTTGGCGGCATCTCCAAAACATCTTTCCTCGCTTTCGAAATGCCAGTACAGCATCATTATCAGCGTATTTCAATGGGTAGACAAGCATGTTGGTTATTGGAAATTCTCCGGTCGCGTGGTTTGGTGGGGATATGCTGAGGCTGGTGACGAAGTGTTGAAAGTTACCGTCAAACTTCCAGTGTCCAGCCTCAATTGTCCCTTCATCTGGCCACGTCGTTGACGTGTATGCTTCAGAATGGGTCATATTCTGACCAGTTGACCGCGATATGATAATCTGTTCAGGAACCTTGACCTCATCAGAAAGGTTCACATTCACATCAGTGGGGATTACTCACGAAGATGTAGTCGAGATATTGTTCTGTAATCTTGCCTCTGCCCATCAAGTCGTCAACCGCAGCCCATTCTGTGGCAAGACTTTCGTTTAGATACGATCGGAAGACATCGATCAGTCTTGTAGATTCTCGATCAAGGCACGACCTCCATAACTCTATATCCTGACGGTGATGAAACCACCACAGGTAAGAGTGGTGCGTGTGCTGCGTACCACAGCCTTTGGAGGCACTGGATGTGCCGATATCATTGGCAATGAGGTCTTCCCAGACTGCCCTGAGTCCATCCGATACGATAGACACGCTCTCACTTGCGATCAAAGATGAGACACTTACGTCCTGACTGGTCCACGATTGACTGGGACTCGAAGCCGGCGGCAAATCACCGCAGCACTCATAGACGCGGTAGACGATATAGACGATGTCCTTGTTCTTTTCGAGGTATAGATCCAGATTACTAATACTTTTGCTGGAACGAAGATGGGCTTGACGAGGTCCCCCTCTTACTATCCAGGGCTCGTCTATATAGAGGCCCCATTCATCTCCAGACCGTTGACACTCGATTTTATGAAGGACTTGTACTTTCGGTGGGCCTTTCTGCCCCAGTGCGATGTTCCTCAAGGACTCACACTCTTCCAAGCGCTCGGCCGTGATCTCGAGGTTGTCCAGGATGTCGTGGTCAGAACAAGCGTCGGTCATGTTCAAAAAACTGCAAATCTCCCGACGCCAGTCTACCATCATGGGGAGCCGGCGACGTTGGGCGTTCCCATGAGATCGAGACACTGAAGCTGTGAATGATTAGTAGGCCAATCTAATGGAGGAAGACAGGCTGGCTGACACGCGTTCTGTACGTCGGTTCCTTTACCCAGCAATTCATAGGAGGAATCTTCAAACTCTGCCAGATTTCGATCGGTCGAATTCGTGGCCAAATTGGCATCGAAATTGTCGCCATACTGGCTCGAAACATCAGATTTAGACGCCTGAGGAGACATGGTAGAGGTTTAAAGATGAAGGAATTGAATTGGGAACGCGAGACTTGGGCTCTCTGTAGCTTCAGCCGCAGTAGGCGCCCAATCGCGTTGCGCTGACGGGAGGCAGCTTATGGATGCCAAGACCTTTGTGACGTGGAAGCTGAGCACGTGAGTCATGCAAGGCGTTTTCACTGCCACTCACGGCTTTCTGCCTTATCACCCGATCTGACTCTTGTCCATTATTGTGTGCGCTCCCTTATTCTTGGTTGAGACCGAATGCTCCAAGACTAAAGCCTCGCTACGAACACCTACAGGATTGCAGTTTCAACGGGGAAAGCTACAAAGCTCACGTTGAGAAGCCTCTTGGTCACGAGAATGGATTCACCCCAGCGCGCGAAGCAAGATGACGTACTTTCTCAAGCAATTAATATACTCGGCAAAGGACCACAAAGCCGATTTGGTGCCTCTGGGGACGAAGATGAGAGATTCGACGACGATGAAGTCAACTCCGGGCCACGTCGTCTTCGAAGAAGAGTTCAGAGGACCAGTGCATCATTTCCTGAATTGTATGACCTTCCTTCGCTCTCGCTTAATGGTGATCAGGAAGCCTTTACACGATTCGAACACCGCCGGCATGAGCAGCAGGTTGTCGATCAAAGTCGGGGTGGGAGAAAGGGCATAACAGGCAACCAGTCTCAGCGATTTGCCACTCGAACTATGACACGGTCACGGTCTCAACAAAGGATGCTCAAAGACGCACCCGACAGTCACTTCGGCACCGCTCCGAAACGACATCAATCCATAGCAGTGCCATCTCGAGCTTCGAATCATAAAACTGGATGGTATAATCCCGGCGAACAAGTAAATGCTGCCCTTATGGGCAGTATACCGCCGGGTGCGAACCCAAATACTGATGCTTTACAGCACCTCAATTACGCCACTAAGCAGCAATTTATCCAGCAGCAACATTGTATGTATCATACTCCTGACACGATCACTACTATCCCCTATCTCTACGCACGTGCTAATTGGCTCCTCAAGCGATAGCAGCGATGCGACAGCAAGAGCAACAGCTCTTTCAACAACAACAACCGCGACAGCTTATGGCAGCAGAACAAGCCGCTTTTCAAACCGACATGCGTGGTGACTTACCGATAAACATGGCTAAATTTAGCCAACTTAACCCTCAGCAGCTACAGGATCTCAGAGAGAGACTTGGTCCTGTAAGTCGATGAATACCTAACCTACTGCAATCAAGTGTACCTCCACTAACCAACCACGGATACCATCCACAGGCCCAGCGGCTGGCTCTTCACCGATATCAGCAACAGAAGCAACAGAAGCATCCTCAACACCAAATGAGGCAAATGGGTGCTATGGGCCGGCAAGGGGTCCTTCAGCTCCAAGCACAGGCCCAGGCTAGAATCATATATCAGCGGATGCTCGAATCGGCAATCGCAAAGCACGGCGGACCGGAAAAGTTACCCCCGGAGCTGCTCGGTAAGATGAAGTCAGCTAGTATGAACCAAGCTACAACAGTAATGCAGCAGCAGATGCAACAACAGCAGATGCAACAACAGCAGATGCAACAACAGCAGATGCAACAACAGCAGATGCAACAACAGCAGATGCAACAACAGCAGATGCAACAACAGCAGATGCAACAACAGCAGATGCAACAAGAAATACAACACCAGGCGCGACAGCCCCCGGTGCAAGCAAGTCACATCCCCATAGACACAGATCAATGGATTCAACATTTGAGCTGGGACAACGAATTATCGACAGACAAGCGCGACGACGGAACCCGAAAACCGAAAGTAGACCTTCCCGATCCGTCCGCCAATTTCTCAGCCATCGGGCATTACACCATATCACAAGACAACACTGAGGGTGAAGAGGCTCGAAGGTCGCTTCTCCTTGCCAAATTCGGAAAGAGATGCGCTCAGAACCGCGAGTTGCAGGAGTTTGAGAACCAGAGGACCTTGAGGAAAGGCCCTGTATGACTGGAGATAGATATATGCTCAAGGCACAGGTCAGCGAATTCGGGGCAGACAGTCAAGCAACCAACCATCATGGCATTTTCTCCCTATTCTATCACCAGAGAGGGTTCAAGTTTCCCACACATATTGTCCGGGCCTCTTTCCAAGGTCTAGCACTTTTTTAGAACTTTAGGGCCTAATCATATAGTTCCTTCGCCCTTTGTATTAGCGACGTAAATATTTTAAGGCTATCGCTATCAGCAGACTGTTTTATTGTCGCAGAATCGCTAAAGATAAGATTGCTCAGTAAGACACAATAAGTAGCCAGTTTGCTGGAGCTATTATTGCATTCTTACTATGCTTGGAATGCCACTCAGATCAGCTTCTTCCTTCAAATCAGGAATACTGTTCAACTGTCGCGCTTTTTCAGGATTTCTTCGTCAGGATTGCTTCTTCACAGGACAGTGGGCCTCTTTAGGCGGCGTAGACTGAACATCGTTGAAGCAACCTTCAACAATGGTTATAAACACATCTAAAGTCAAACTATGACTTGCTTCGTTATTGTCTTACACCAACGTGACACCAATTTCTTCTGCGCCATTGACCCAATCTTGGGTATATGGTTGAAACAGCCCCGTACGCTGGAACGTCTTATCGCCCTTCTTACATAGCATTAGACCCTTTTCAATTGTAAGCTGCAAACACCAGAACTTTTTTGTAGCCTTATGTTCCATCGCCATCTGTAGCTTCACCATCCATGACTTCATGGACGTAAGGCTTACCACCAAGCGCATGTTTGTCGCAAGTAACCCTTCGTCTCCCCAAGGTCGTTTCCAAGGAAAACAATGCACCACCCACCAGATGCTGACTGCCCGTAATCAACGTGTAAATGTTTCCACCTTCCGCTCCCATTTGTCTCACTGCCTCCAGGGCCTGAGTGATATCGTGCTTGTAAAGGATTTGAGAGTCTGGGTAAAAGCTCCTCCATATTTCACAAAAGGCTTTCTCGGCTGTGACTTCTCCGTCTGCGTGTTCAGCAGGACCCATAGCTACATGGCAGTCAGTGGGATTAGTCGTAAAGGTGGAGTTGGCCTTACTCGGTTTGGACTCAAAGTCTTGTCGTGAATCATACCGAGTGAAGATGACATGCTGGATATGAACAAGACTTAAGGCAGTGGCCAAGCGCTTGAGCACCTTCGTTGTATCCCTCGCCTGCGAAATCTGACTGAAGATCAAGATGCGCTGTCCACCCGAGTTCTCGATGAACCACTCGGCAGCTTTGCCAACGCTCATCTCATTGTGTGCACCGTCCAGGAACCATTTGAACTTCCCCTCAACAAGCAACTGAAAGCGACCTGGCCATGCGAACTGACCTACTCCACGCAGGATATCCAAGGATGATAGACTGGAGTTATCTTTCTGAGCTAGAAAGTGATCAACTGCAGCCAGAGCGACAGAACAGTTCATACGCTGGACATCTGGTTTAAGCTGCATCGCATCTTCTGGGAGACAAGGGTCAGTCTTGACGAAATGGATTTTGAGGCCTTTTTCGTTCGCACGGTTTCGAAGCATTTTCTCAGCAGCGGCATACACTTGGGGAGAGGAGATTGCAACGGACCCGCGCTTAAAAATGCCTGCTTTGTGCCAAGCAATGTTCTCGATGTTTGGACCCAGTTGATTAACATGGTCCATCCCAAGTGGTGTGACGACACTCACAACAGGATGCTCGATGACATTAGTAGCATCATATTCGCCTCCATGATTGGTCTCAAAAATGGCGGCCTCGACACCCTCTTTGATAAAGGCTTGAAATGACACGAGAGCAAGCAGCTGTAGATAACGAGGCAAAGATGTGCAGTCGTTATTTAATGTCAAAGCATCCCATACTTGGAAGAAATACTCGGCGAAGAGGTCTCTGGCGATGGGCTGGAAGTTAATGCGAATTCTTTCTTCGGGAAAGATGAGATGTGGCGAGGTATAAAGACCTGTCTTCTGTGGAAAACCTGTCCTTTGTCCGTGAGCTCTGAGAAAGGATTCGATGAATGCACATGTGGTTCCTTTTCCCTTGGTACCAGCGACATGGATGACATGAAGCTTATCGATATCGGCAGTCTACAGTAGTTGTCAGGTCAAGATAAAATCACTTAGTGAGACACACCGAATGACCGATTTTCTCAATCCATTCTTTCATCCCAACTATGCTTGGTGTCCCTTTCAGGTCGGCCTTTCCTTTCGCATTAGGAATGCTGGTGAAGTCTGCCACTGCTTCAACATCGTCTCTTGACGGTATAGTAGGTCTTTTCAAGCGGCGTCGACTGTTGAGGATGTCGATGGCATTCTGGTAAGCATCGGATTAGATTAGATCTAGTAAAGTCTTCATCGACTCACCTTGTAGGTTCTCTCCGTCGGAAGAGGCGACATAACTGGTAAATGATAAAGGACTGGGACTTCGGGCGATCAAGTGTTAGACAGCCCAATATCAATATGCGTTCTTTTCTTTGTTCCATAGCGGTGAATCGCCCCCGTGAAAGTGTTTCGGTTTGCTCTTCTTCACCGACATTTTTGTGTCGTGTCTCACTGAAAGGACAAAGAAAATGCAGCTTTGCTGTCACGTAAAAGCCACGGCGCGAAGGAAGTGAGCGCTAACTGGAGAGCATTCAGCCAAATGGCAACCCTTGCATAGCTGACTTATTATGTACCTGTTGGAGCTAACTAAATATATCCGAACAAAGAACATCCTGTTTCACTCCACTTTATATCATCACCCAATCTAAACTCCCAAGACATCCCCAGTAAGATTAAACATTAATAATACGCCACCTCTGACTCTTGATACAGTCAGAACAATCCCAGCATCCCTTGTCGCTCCAGCTCAACATGATACTTCCAAACTGACTCCATTGGATGGACTTGAGTTGATGATAGCCTATAGCGCAGCCAGACTCTTCGGACCACGCCGATGCAGCACAATCAGGGTTCGAGTTGCAAAGCGCTGCACATCTTTCTTCAGAATCCTGGTAGGGGAACTTCGAGGGTACGTGATCATGTGCCCAAGGGAAGTAGCCAGTGTGTTGGCAGACTAGGTCGCTAGAAGGACTTGTCTTGATCTCACAAACGGCTTCTTCGCTAGCGATGCTAGGTGCGCATGTTGCCTGAGGAAGCGCAGTTGCGAGGGAAGCATAGTAGTCATCACGTTCATAGTTGTGGCAGAAGCAGTTGTTGCAGCTCTGTTCACTCCAGTACAGGCTGCCTGCATCGTTCGAGAGGGTAAAAGAGGAATCGTGTGTTGAGCGCGATGAGAAGACGCATTTTCGCTGATCATTGTCATAGGCGGATGCCTTGCAACGACTGGGCATGTGGTAGCAGAGCGCAGCACAGTTCCAAGTATCAATTTGCCAAGGATACTCTTCGTCTCGGAGAGTGAATGTGTTTTTGAACTTGCCGGATTTGTTGCAGTCGGAGTAATCGGCGTTGGGATCAATTATACATCCGTCTGAGAGAGCGAGAGTGCACTGGGCCATGATAGACTCGGTTGTTGTTGGGAGGTAAGACGAGGAAAAGGTGGTGGGAGGTTCAGTCCGTGTTGGGGGCTCGGTCGTTTGTTCGGAAGTGGATTCGCCAGAGGTAGGGGCGTGGCTGGTAGCTTTATCGCTAGACGCTGTGGTTGAGGGTGCGACAGAAGTCAAAACATCAGTAGACGTTGGGGGGAGGACAGTTGACGACTGCTCAAGGACCGAGGTGCTAGTCTCAATATCCAACGGATTCTTGATGTCGCAGTCATGGCACTCAAAACAATCGAAGTCATTCCAGACCAAAGACCGCTGCTTGCCAAGATCAATACCAACAACCCCTAATCTATCTCCAAGCATCCAACAAGTAGTCTCTTGTCCAAGCGTATTAAGCGCAAAGGCCTTGCAACCTGAACCCTCCCGCTTGCATAGTAAGGCGCAGTCTTCAATGGAGTTCTGTCGGGGATTGCTCCATTTTGTACGACCCCATGTACCGCTCTTTGGTACTCCAGTGGCCCAGCAGGCTCTTGGTGCGTTGGGAGGCTGCTCGTTCTCTGAGAACATTGGGATTCCTGGTAAGGACTCGGTGAGAGTTACTTGGGGCTCGACTGGTGTGCAGTAACCTGGCGGTGGCGCTCCTGCGGGGCAGACCCTTGAGCCAGAGGGTGAAGAACTTTCAGTCGAAAGAGGATCGGACGTGGACGTTGTATGAGTGTTCATGGTGGTTGTGGTCGGATCTAGAGTAGGGACTTCGGTGTTGCTCTCGGATTTCGTAGATGAGTCCACAGAAGGTGAAGAGCTTTCCGTTGAGGCAGGGTTGTGTGTCGCGGTCGTAGGAGCGTCCATGGTGTTTGTGACTGCCTCTGAAGTGAAGATCTCAGTCTTGCCCTCTGATTCGGTAGATAGATCACGAGTGGGAGCGCTTGAGAAGGTCGACAATGTGGGGACACCAGTGGATTCCGATGTCTTAGTGGACGTGGACTCACGAGTGACAGTCTCGTCAGAGGACCGAGACGCTGTTGACGGATTGAAGGTACCAATGTCGGAGGTCGTGGGGACAATAGTTGCCGCGTCTTCGGTGGTCGAGAGGCGCTCGGAAAGTGTTGATGGCTCATGAGAGGTCTCGGTGTTTCCTGGTGCGTCGGATGTCGTTCCCACCAACAGTTTGCTGGTACTTGTAGGAAGAGGTATATCATCCCCGTCGCCAAAGTCAAGCTTGACGGTGTCGATTGTCTCGGGAGTGACCTGGTTAGACATGAAGATCGAGTCAACATAGATAGCTGCCACTCCACCAACAGGACAGCTGATCGACACCGCAAAAGCGCCCTCCGTATTGGGAACGTCCGTCTGTGTCAAAACAGTATCCCACTCGATTGCCTGTCCCAAGCTAAGAATAGTGGAAGTATAAAACTGGAGGCCACCGATAGAAGCAGTAAGAGTGCAAACATTGACGCCGCTGCTCGCAGTGACAACGGCGTAGAAGAACCGAACAGTGTACTTCTTCCTCGTGTCGAGGTCCAAGAGCTGCTGCGAAATTCTGGCAACGTTGCCGATGCCTCGCTTGCGCTTGGAAGGGTCGTTGCGAGCTGACATCTCAACACAGCCCTGCTCTTTGCTCCCGTCACCGGTATAGCCCTTGTTGGTGACGATTTGTGCCTGACCTTCGACGACAAAGCCAGGAACAGGTACGTCGGGATCGCGGATAGCAAAGTTACCATTGCTCAGTTCGTTCTTGACCACTAGTGGTGCCTCCGTTTCTGAAGTAGTTGGAGACGCAGTGGTCGTGGTGAGGTTGGGATGAGGCTTGCATCGACTGGCTTGGGCACCATTGAAGTTACCCAAGGCGGCGAATGCCACTAACGCGAGAAAAGAACGCATGGCAAGGGCTTCAAACAGAAAGACCGAACGACAGTGGTAGCCAGAAAGGCGCTGAGAGATTGGAAAGAAGGCAATGATCGAACCTCTGGAAAGCGGCGTACTGATGTTTATGAAGCTCCATACTATGGGAGGTGGGACCCTTAGCACTGGACTGGCCCTGACTAGTGAACGCCTCTTTTCTTTACGAGCTGAAAGTAATTACACCTCTCCCGAACTAAAGATACTAGGAGTGTGGTTCAAATTCTCGTTTTTATACATTCTCTGTTGTATTATTGATGTTACATCGACTACGACTATTGTTGACGGTAGAACTGGATCAATTGATCTGTTCCAAAGTGATTTACCACCCATAAGCCCTCAGTTTATCTAAATGGGTAGATGGACCCAGTGCTTGATTGCGCTAGCTTCAGCTCGAAGCTAGCCATAGACCCCTGAATTAAAAAACTTCAGAAGAGCCTGGAAGCCAATAGCGCGTGTAAGCGCCGGAGACTATTGGAGACTTCTTTATAAGCTTGTAGCTATTAAGCTATAGCCTATCGCGATTAATAAACTTCATTTTCGGAAAAGTGGATTTGTGCTAGATATGTAGGAATTCTGCATACTGAGATTAGATCTAGCATCGGTTTTGTACTATGCGTATTAGTTATAGGTCCATCTCGTGCTGTGAAATCTTCTCCATCTACTGGGCTAGAGACTACTGATTGTGGGATTTGCACTTTTACGATAATGAACTAACAGATAGTGTTAAATGACCAAGAAGCATGAATTGAAACAGTTGATTGGATCAGATTTGAGAATACGGGTGGAATGTCGTCTTCGAGGGAACAAGCCTCGGCTGCACAAGCGATATCATAATGCTTGACGCCATCGAAACTTTCCAAGGGTCCGCCTTGTCGCAACCCTTCTACTGGCAATAAAGTGACCAAAACATTTCCTCTCTTAGGCCCTTGGCGGGCAAGTTTTAAGAGCTTATCCTCCTTCCAGTCAGCCAGCGCAAAAGGTCTTCTCATCTTCGTGCGCCTGGCAGAGACAGCCAAAACAAGGAATACCTCTTCAGTTGTGGAATTCAACTGCTTCATCGTAGGGAAATTCCTCGTGGTAGAGTTGTATAGCAAGCAGCGTGACATGCGCGATGGAGCTGTCTTCATATAAAGTCGCTGCAAAGTATCGTTATACGCTCCAGGGCAAGGGCAGGTACTTAATCATAGCATATCGCCAATCGTTACTTATTGTAGTATCTTGGCGCGCTGAGGCATACACATGCTTGGCGAAGATCCTTGCAATATCCAATCACCGTTGAATGTACCTGTCTACACCACAACTATGCAGCCACCACGAGAAAATCGCCGCTGCACCTCGATCCTTTGGCCCCCAAAGCCTGATGTCACTTCCCAGTTTCTACGGACATATCTTTGGAAGAGGTACATAAGGAGCTACAACACCCTCCTGCGGCTTGCTTCTATCCGTGTGTTTTCTTCCATTCGCAATACACAGCATGTCGCGCAACTACACAGCAGCAATTGATTACTGGGGTTTCAAATGCCCAAAGGGTGGGGATTTTTATATCTGCGAGAACACCTGGATCGAGTTCTTTGGTTGCTGCGATAGCAATCCCTGCGCTGATGGCACCGGTATATGCCAAAGCGGCGTGAAACCTTTATCCCTTGATCCCGACAACGGTTACGAGATGCCCCTCCAAACTTGTTTATCTTCTTCTGCCAGTAACGACTATTATGTTTGCTGGGGAACAAAGCCACCGTTTGTGGGATGCTGTGGTAAACAAGCTTGTGGTGACGGCTGTCCCGCCTCGGAACTTGGCACCGCTTTATTATCTCCCGATGAAACGAGGCGGCGCGATCTTTTCTATCCTCCGAGCATGAGCTTAGGGGTACCACCTTCTTCGAAGACACCTTTGCAGCCGCCTTCGACTTCGCTTCCATCATCATTCCGAAATGTAACATATGATGCAAAGTCCAGTCGAAATGGGTCCCTGATGACACCTTACGCGGTGGCAGGAATGTGTAGCGCTATTCTAATCGCCATCTTGATCTGCATTGGCCTGTTTTCAAGGTACTGGTAGGTGCATGAACTCACCGATTCCTCAATTTGATGCTAAGTTTACAATAGGAAGAAACGACCAGCCAGAGCTGCAAGCGCGCAGACCTATTCCCAGATCCGCAATCAAGGATCTGATGGGAACGTCGAGAATATGAGACCTTCTCCTACTCCGAGTCGAGACGAAGCCATCATGCTAGACGTCAAATCCCAAAGCGAGCCAAGAAAGCTTAAACAAGCGGATTTTACTACTTTTATTGTTTGGGTTTGGAATGTCGTTCTAACGTTGGTCCCTATGTGTTTCATCGGTAAGACCCTGTCCTTACATGTTCTTTCTCTATCAGAGCAAATCGCTAAGTAGATACATAGCTCTCGCAATAGTCGTGGTGAACTTGGATGGCCAGCTGAAGTCAAGCTTCGGTCAACACGTGTTGGAACTGACCAAGCTCAGTCCTTCTTTGTATCCGATCTTGTTTGCTGCCGTAGTTGGCCGATTTTACAAGAACCTCGCCCGTTATTGCCTTGAACAGTCAGGCGGCGTCCGACTTGCAGTCCTTGAGCAAGTCTTTGGGAGCCAGAGCTTTGCTACAGCGTTGGAACGCGTCTTTTTTGTCCACACGCACATTGTCCTTAGTGGCATCATCCTCACGACATGGGCCTTGTCTCCCTTAGGCGGACAGAGTTCATCAAGAATTCTAGGGTTTGGAAATGCAACGGAAGTGGCAAATGGCACTGTCAATTACTTACATCCGGCGTATCAGGTGTCCAGCTACCTGGCCCATCGATCTCTCGTGGCGACTAAAGGCAGTGTGGCAGCACTTTACTCTTCAAATCTTCTTTCATCACTTGAGCAAAAGCGTTCTCCGAGGGATATGTGGGAGTTGCCGAAGATCCCTCAGGTCACGGGTAAAATGAAGAAGGTGGGTAAGACATACATGGTCGATCGAGAGGCACTCGAAAGTGGTGACTACCATTATGCATCTCTACTGGGCGTTAAACTGCGAGGCCTGGGATCACCTCAAGAAGCGACAGAGCACCATTTCACTGTGCAGACGTCATATATCGATCTCGACTGCAAATTGACGGATGAGAGATTCGACTTTGACACGAATTACTGGAAAAACAAGACCACGGAAGACCGGAAAGGTGAAGGGGCGGATGTTCGTCTTCAGGCTCCAGTGCCATGGGAGGAGTGGAACGAACTTGACGAACCACCCCCTCTAGAGCTTACTTATTTCATCAGATGGCAAAACAGGGGTGAGGAATACGGTTCACCAACCTACTGGTCAGCTATAAACTGCACTATGCAAACGATCTGGCTCGAAACAGATATTCACTGTGGCCCACGTCCAACTTCAACAAGTTGCTATGCATATCAACAACGGCGAATCAAGGCCGTACAACATGCGAATCGTCCTCCAAGATTGATGCGCAAGAGGTTTGGCGCGCTGCAACAGGCGCTAGGATACTGGCCGGAGGCGTCAGGTGATAGCGGCTTCGAAGGGCCACTGGCGACAGAGAATTATATCATGGGTGAACTTCATCCATACGCGAGGCAGGATTACAGAGACTGGACTAACGTGAGCCGGCGGGACTTCTACGGTGTTTCTCAGAGACTTACCACCGCCTTCAACACTTTCTGGGATGCGACTTTGAATCCTCTCGGCCATACCAACGTCTCATTTGGCACTCTCAACAGCAGTAACACGGCATATGAAGACGAGTTTAATATTGAGCCATTCATGAACGCAACTGTCGGAACCATGACACGGACCTTTGAGGTATATCGTGCGAGCCAGCTTTGGGTCGCCATTCTCCTCACAGCGACGATATTTCTTCAAGTCCTTGCGATTCTAGGTCTTGTACTGGAAGCAGTCATTGTGGGGCCAGAGGTTCTTGGATTCGCAAGCTCGTTGACACGAGACAATCCATATATCCCTGTACCACTGTGCAACTCTGGTCTCGATGGGGCTGAGAGGGCGAGAGCGCTTGGTGATCTTCGTTTACGTCTCGCTGATGTGGAACCTCGGGAGGAAACTGGGTACATTGCTGTTCATGCACTTCATAATAATAAAGTGGAAAAGGTGTCTGCAGAAGACTCGGAAGGGCAGTCGAGAGCTGACGAGGCTCCGGGACATATAAATACGAGACCACTTGGTCGAGAAAGATTGTACAGATAGCACGGGGGGCTTGTAACTAAGAGAGGTTTTGAATGGAGAAATTCACGATCTTCGTCAGCGTTTAGCCCTATGCGAGTTGCAGACTCTGAGGAGACTACCGCCGCTCTTCAGAGCCTTCTTGAACGCTAAAGGTCCAGTATGGGCTGGACCACGATGAAGTCCGATATGAATCAGGTCGCATCTGCAGCCACCCTTGCGAGCGCAATATCGGTTGTTGTCACCGGTGCAACTCCTCGTGCGTTGAGCCGTGTTCATGTGAAAGCAGCGATACACCAGATCCTCACGAGGGGGGGATACCAGTTCGATCTCGACGCGAGCCACAAACCCAATGAGCAGGAGGTCTATCAAGTCTTAGTCCCCTTATTCTGTGCTTTGAGGTATTCGTGGCAGTAGTCCAAGTTTTATAGACAACAGCTCGACAGAGAAATGGGAGTTCAATTCTCTTCCAATGGTAAGGTCTTACTCTGTAGTAGTAACTTTGTGTACGTGGGACGGGGGATTTGCGGAAGCTAGCCGCTACTTCGGAAATAAAAGCGCTTTGGGAGTGGCCCACCTACCGCGGAACTTGACCGCCTTGCCGCGGAAGTGAGCGCCCCTTCCAGAGTTTAGGGTAACATTGGTAGTAAATGGTAACAAAATAGATTTCACCAACTTATAGAGTATATGTCATAAGAATATGAAACGGAGGTACTTCAGTTATTATATATATATCACTGCAGTAAGTATTTGTCCTTAACCTCTGATTTAAATGGATTGATGCTGTGTTGGCTGGTCTTTCATATTGGTCAGCCCCTACAATGATTTGAGCATTCCACAGTCTTTCCATATCTCGCATCAAACTCATCACTCAACATGAGCCCAATCAGTGTTCCTGTCCTTGTCTTTATCTAACTTCATGCGAAAACTTTATCTACAGGAGAATAGCTTTCGAGTTCTGCTAAGACAGCCTATAAGTCTGTTCCGTTAGTAGGGTAGAGGATATTATCGATAACCCTATCTTATCAGCTCTTATCTTATCGTATCGCTATTTTCGGAACCAGGTCGTGAGCAGCCACATCACCACATCACCACAACACCACCTCACCAGCCACGTCTCGTAGAACTTGTGGAATTAACATGTATCATTTGAGAGCTATCCAATAAGAAGCCGAGGGACACCTACCAAGAGACTTTGCTCCCTCGTTGCAGATAACTACCATCCCACGTGCTCTCTTACTAGAAAAAATCACGATGTCCGAAAATTGATGTCAGAAAATGATGAAGGTTGACCGGTCCCACTGATCGACTAGGTTTCCACGGAGATCTGTCCGGCTTGGTCAGTCCCAAACCAGCAGAAAACGGGTCTTGGGCGGAGGACAAGCACCGTAACTGGGCTGAGAAAACCCACTATGCCCGACATAGATCGACTTACAGTCTTAGTGCGGCCCGTAAGCGGGTGATCAGATAACAAGCTATAGTAAGCCACATACTCAATCATTCACAATTTCTGTAACCTGTATTTTGGACAAGCTGATACGTCCTGAAGATGTCGATCACGTAGAGAAAGCGGGGTAGTCTATTCCAATTTTCCCTCAGAAATTTCCTCTAAAAGCCAAGTCCTCCCAGTCTGGGCATAGATGACATCTTAGTTCATTGTCTGCAGTCTTTTAGGATGGCTACCATGTCTTCCCAATCTGACCTGAGGGTCAACAATCCCGAGGTCGATAACCCCGCTGGGAAGACAACAATACAGGAGTCTGAAAGTCATGTACCTGTTTGTGACTGGACTGAAAAGGCTGAAAGAAAGCTGAGAAGAAAGTCAGTAACTCTTGCCCGCCATATTCATGCTACCTACTGACATACCACACCAGAATTGATTTTACAGTCTTGCCAATTCTCATGCTCGGTCTCTTCGCCTTACAGCTCGACAGAGGAAATGTAGGCTACGCCATGACAACAAGCTTCACCGATGATCTCGGTATAACGAAAGACATCGTCAACTACGGCAACCAGCTCATGCTAGCGGCCGTTGTCATCTTCGAAATTCCCTTTAACATGGTTCTATCCAGAATCGGGCCTGCGCTTTGGCTCGTTATACAAATATTTGCCTGGGGAACAATTGCAACAGCCCAGGCAGCTGTACACAACAAATCAGGATTCTATGCCACGCGCTTTCTGCTGGGAATGTGGGAGGCTGGATACCTCGCTGCTGCGCTGACGATCATCGCGTCATTTTACACGCGGAAAGAAATGGCGCTGCGGGCTACGCTGGTTTATGTTGGGAACTACTGCTCTGCTGGTGTGAGTGGACTAATTTCCGGCCTCATTTTCCGAATCCCGGAACACCACGGCTTGAAGAAATGGCAGTGGCTCTTTCTCATCGATGGGATCTTCACCATATTCGTTGGCATTGTCTTCATCTTCATCATGCCTCGCTCGACGACCGATACGCTTCCACTTGCGGGTATTAAAAGGTTCGACGTTTTCACTGACAAGGAGCGAGATATCCTTGCTAAGCGCGTCGTTCTTGATGATCCGCGCAAGTCAGTCAAGCTTTCTGGAATCAGCCCCATGACTGCGCTGCGCATTTGCTTGACGAACTTTCCTATGTGGGGTCATTTCGCCATAAATGCAGTCAACATTACCCCCAAAGGAGGGTTAGTCTTTTACACGCCCACCATCATCAAGAATCTCGGCTTTTCTCCATCGACTGCCAGTTTCTTGTCAGCTGTTCATAACTTTGGAGTATGCATCTTGTCGATCTTTGTTTCTTGGGTCAGCGACAAGACCTTGTTACGAGGCCCGGTCTGTCTCTTATGCGGAGTGTATTCACTTGTCTTTGCTGGTGTCCAATATGCCGTCGTCGGAAGCAGTGATGTCTGGATGAAATACGCTATCCTAACACTTCTCAACTCCGGTGTGGCGATAGCCCAGGCGCTCAATGATGCGTGGTTCAGTATCAACACTCACGATCCACAAATCCGATGTATTGGTATTGCACTTGCTGTTACGGGCTCCAATGTTGGTGGACTAGCTGGGCAGAACATCTTTCAAGAGAGTGACGCACCATACTACCCAAAGGGCTTCCTCAAGATTCTGTGTCTTTATGCAGGCAGTATTGTGCTTATTGCTGGTATGATATTCTACTACTGGAATGATAATCGCATGATGAAGAAGGCAGGAGAGTTGGAAGACGTCGACGAGGTGGAGGGATCGGATAGGATACAGAGGAAGAGAGTTAAGAATCAGCTATAGGAAAATTTCTTAGATGGGCAGGAGGTTGGTAGAAAGTATTTCAAATCAACGAAACTCAAATAAGGTACCCTTTCAGCTCACCCCTGTTGATATCTATCCGTAGGTAGCAGGGCTCTCTCCAAGGTAAATCCATCAGTGATTTCCAACCCCGCACATCACAACAATTGGCCCGTCATCAGCCACTGCATATTTCCAAGAAAGGTTGGGCTCTCGGGTGATGGCCGATGCAACCTCTAACGAATTATGTCGCCCCACGTATCTCACTGAAGAGAGGTACTTTTCCTTATGCAACAGACTCCATCTGGAATTGTGCCTATGAGGCGCAGTCCATGTGCACTTCTGCCTACAAGGCGCAATCTCACTCTATCTATTATTTATTTATACTGTTTTTCTTCTTTTTCAACATGAAACTCCTTTACCGCCAACAATATCTATCATCAATAGCTCAACTCTATCTGCACACCACGTAATTGAGCAAGCTCCTACTGTATCATCTAGCAGTCTTCATTCCGCCTCTATTAAATCTCTACAATGGACGCTGATGGCCTCATAGTTGGCATCGCGGCCTTGTATACGGCATGCAGGGACTGTTATGATTTCTATACCACTGTCAATGGAGCCGAAACGGAATCGTCGGCGCATTTGCGCGAACTCCAGATTCAACAGTCAATCCTCAAAGCCTGGGGCTTTCATTGGCAGATTCAAAGTGAAGACCACAGCGAGCCGAACTATACTAAACGGAAGCACACTAAACTTCATCAATACCTTTCGATTAACCGATTTAAGGTCGAAGGCGTCTTCAAAAGTCTTTCCGCTCTTGCCGATACACTATCCAACCAAGAGAAACTCACCAAGCGCTATGGCATCCAGCTTCACCCAGTCAAACCCATCGAGGGTGGATCGGAGGTGACCCATAATGTCCAGTTGGCCATCCCAGATTCAACAATGGAGGATGTCAAGCCAGTCGTCTCTGAAGTCAGAAATCGTCTCTCAGTGATGACTAAGCTGAAATGGGCTTTGAAAGACAAGGAAAAGTTCAAGAAACTTATCGTCGAGTTGAGATTACATAGCGAGTCCCTCTATCGCCTCTGTCCTGAAAATGCATTTGAGTCGATGAATGTTTATCTCACTTTGGAATGCTTGGCCAGACAGGAGTCACCGGCGGGTCTGAAGTGGACTTCAAAGCTTGCGAGCCAGCATGCAGAAGTTGACGAAGGGTCTTTGGTACGGAAAGGTTACGAGTTGTTGGCTACAACGGCTACTCTGAAAGCATTGGTAAATGAGAATCGAGGCAAGGCCGAAGCAAGTGACGGCTCTCTTCCCAGCCTTGATGAGGTAAAACCTGAGATGTGGTATTTGGGGAAGGGCCTTGCCCTGTTCGAAGGGCAAGTTGTTTACGTGGAAATGCGAGACTACCGGGGACCACCATTGGATCATACCCCAGAACAGAAACAGCGACTGAAGCGTCGTCGAAGACGGGCGCGCCTTTCGGCATCCTTTTTGACGCCTCAATTCAATGAAGTTGACGAGAATCAGATCTATCAAGACAGCAGCAGCGATGAGGATGAAGATGAGGAAATCGAGAGAGTCAGGCCGGCAGACCCCAGGCTTCGTGCTCTCATTAAAAACTTCTACAACACCTTTCAAGATGCCAACATGATGAAAAGCGTCTATGGTTTGGATATCGCTGGCATGATAGACCACACAGAAGGTGAACACAAAGGCCATTGCAGCATTCTCTACAAGCTCCCCGGCACGATTGGCGTTCAGAGTCGTGAGCGACCTGCGGAAAACCTAAAGCTTAGAGCACCTGTGACACTGCAGTCGCTCCTAGGTACGACAGTCAAACGAGGAATCCGATCCTCGCTTGGTGCACGTTTCGAGCTAGCTAGAAAGCTTGTGCGTGCAGTTTGTTTGCTTCACTCCAGTGGGTGGCTGCATAAGAACATTCGCGCAGAGTCTGTCATGTTCTTTCCGGAGAATCTGAATAGACTCCAAGATGATGGATACGAGGTCAGAATTGAAATCGATGTTTCAAAGCCTAGTCTGATGGGATATATCTTCTCACGACCAGACGATATCATAATGCGAGAGGATCCACCATCGGTGAGACCAGATTATATAGAGTATCTACCATCGCAACCAAGCGAACGACGAACAATGGATCAACAACCATCCCACACCGTAACATGGGATGAGCCGGTCTACAGAAACTCTCAGCCACTAGCCGGAAAGACAGTGCCTAGGCATACCAGTATATACGGTCGAAATATGTTGGGGAAAGTGGCCAGGAACGAGGAGGCCAAAGAAACAAACATCAGCGGCTTTACGCTTGACTACTACCAGCATCCTGCGAAGCACGCAGACCCAAAACGTCTATATCGCCACGCATACGATGTATACTCTCTTGGCATTCTTCTAATTGAGGTCGGGCTATGGGAGAACGTAAACGACAGCTATTACCCATATCAGGGTGATTGCGAAGAAGATTATTATGAGCGAAGAACGTGGATTTGTAAACAGTATCTAGACCGCGTAAGATGGCAATGCGGAGATACCTACGCGGACGTTGTACTTAGGTGTCTGATGATCGATAGTAGTGATGACGAAGTAGCGAAGGCAAGTGAGAGGGAACTTTGTGTAAAGATAATAGCCGACTTGGAGAACTGCCAGGCCTAATTTTAATTTCAAAATATTGCTCTGTACAATAACCTCAGAGACGAAATACCTTGAATACTTGCACACCTATTAAGCGACATCGTTAGGAAAATGAGTACTCTAGATTGTATATTTTGCAAATACTATGGTATTCTGCCTTTTATTTCTTTGAGATAGACAAACTCACATGATATCACATGTCTTTAAACATTCCCTTTCCAGTCTTTTTACATGCAGGAACGCTTATAGCCGGATGGCTTAAGATCGGCGTTGAAATCTCGGTCCGTCGGCCACTAGCGGCTTATCCGGGCTACGGTCCCGTTTGTGGCAGAGTTTAATTAAAGTTTGCGTCTATTTGAAGTAAAATCCCTGAAGCTTACAGGCATATGATGCTCTTAATCCTGAAAATCACGTTAAAGAACCCTTCTGTAATTCATATAATACATAGTACCTTATCAGGGGAGTTTCCTCTACCTACTATCAATAATGAAGCATTATTCGTTACCTGGACTGGTTAAACTGTCCAAAGTAAGGGATCATACGGCCTGGTTGTGTTGTTCTCTCAGGCAATCACTCTTTGGTTTCCCTGGGAGGTTGCTTGGCATTGGTGGATCCCTGAAAGTCGCATGTTGCGGCGCGTGCTGAATGAAAATTTTGAACATGGCGCTATGCATCGAGTTGAAAGGGGGCATTAAGGTTGGCTCATGCTCATCAGCCACGTCAGCCATCTTGTCATTATTACACATGAGATTAACGGCTCGCATGTGAATGGGAAAGAATCTTTTAGTATATAAGGCCTGCCTCAAGAACATTCATTCTCTGATATTCTGTCCTTATACTCTATCTCATCCTTCCTCTCACAACTCTATCCACCGCTAGAACTTCTACTATATCTTTGCAATGAAGTGCTCTATTTCTCTTCTTACACTTCTTGTTACTGGAATTCTTGCAATTCCTGCCCCAGGCGCCCCGAAATGTCCGGCCGTAAGTATAACCTAACCTTGAGTTTTCTTGTCGGCTCTAAAACATTGTCTCAGAACAAACAGTACAACGAATGTGGCACTGCCTGTCCAAAGACCTGCACTAGGCCCGAGGGGATGGCTTGTACAAAGCAGTGTGTGTCGGGGTGCTTCTGTAAAGAGGGGTTTGTTCTTCATGACAGGGTGAGTTTAACCCTATGGGCCGACAAACAATACTGACGCTGTTTGGTAGACTGGAAAGTGTGTTAAACCGAAGGCTTGCAAAGTTTATTAAAGTAATAGATGATAGCGGGTGTCTTAAAACTAGCTGGTCTATGACTTGCTCTATAGTACCGTTCAATAGAGAAGTGTTAGTATGTGCTAGATCATAGTGTGTAACCGCTGTAATACGTGCATACCTATTGTAAAGATATAATAAAAGATATAACTTGGTGCTTTGAATTCAGGTGAAGATTTCCATACATGCTAAGAAGTACATAGTCTTGGTAAAAGTTTAATTATAATTAACTGACTGTAATACTAAATTATTACTAAGGACACTATACTTATATATTTGCTCAAGACTGAGTAATTGATAATTCTATCTTAAGCTTGTCTGACAAACTGTGTCTTGTGAGATTTAAAGAGGGTAGATCGGTCTAACACTGCACCAGTTGATGACCGAACAAAATCCACCTCAAGGTTGTTAGCATCCCGGAAACGAATGGTCGCATAGCTAAAGTCATCCGCATATGCAAATGCATTTATGGAAGTCTTTTTCCCAACCGCACTAAGCCCCTCAATGTTTCCTGCACCTCCAGCCACGATGTACATGGGAGCTTTTGGATCCTTCATTCCAGCAGGGTCAGCAGTCCCGTTGTACGTGGGATAGAAGCGCTGTGAGTTGTGCACGTGTCCAAAGACGGCCAAATCAACGCCGTACTTGTAGAGCAATCCCTCAAAAGCTTGCTGGCAAGGCTTGCAGCCCTCTTCGCCAGTAGTGTACCATGGGCGATGGCCTGCGACAATAACCCAAGGTGTGACTTTGCGGTCAACTGATGCTAGATCAGCCTCGAGGAATTGTATTTGTTGATTGGGCCTGCCGAATGGTCCACTATTGAGGTTCGCCGAGCCACCTGGCGCATCAGGTGCATTGGGGAAGTCGGTCTCAGTATCAATCATGACTACATGTGCCATTCCGTATTCGAAAGAAAACCAGAACGGAGGGTTAGAGAGCTCCTTGGCCTTATTAGCATTAACTCTTGCTGTGGCATCGGAGGATGTCGATGTGAAAGCGACAGGCATAGATCGGCCGAATCGGTGCATGAAATCGGTAAAATTCTTTTGGCCCTCGGGACAAAGCTTGTTAAGAATTGGAACTTCCTGGCATGCGGCCTCATGATTACCAGGGCTGACCATGTAAGGCTTCCGCCCAGATATGGGAGCCAGCTGATCATAGAATGTCTCAAGGATTGCTTGGTATGCCTTCTGGCCTTCAAGTAAGTTCTTCGGCTTGAGAAACCAATCATCAGCGTATGCCAAGTCTCCAGGGTGAATGATGAATTCGTAATCATCAGCTGTTGTGGCAAGACGGCCAATAGTCGTGTGGTTCAGCGAGGGTTGAACGTTGGGGATAATATCACGTTTGGAAGCATCGCCCTTGATGGTGAAACCATCATCACCATAAACTCCGAGATCAATAATGGCGTTCATTGCAAACGGCGTTTTATCACCGGGTGCACGAGGGCTGAGAAATTGATCGATGGCTGACTTCTTGGAACCAATCTTGTAGTAGTAAGTTGTCGCTGGGGAAAGATTGTCAAGCGTGACGGTGTTGGCCCATGTACGCGACGTGGGATACGTCAAGGATACGTCAGAGCATGCTTGCTGGTTTAGTGCGTCTTTGGAAGTACCATAGTTGACGCAGGATTTGACTTGTTTGGCATATGTGTTCCAGCCAATGGTCACACCTAAGAGGTTTTAGCATATGAATAGGTCATATAGAAAAGTGAAACTAACTGTTTGGTCCGTTGAAAGCGAGTCGCTGTTGTACAGGTGTTGATAGGTCCGACGGGATAGGCGGAAGGCTAGCCTTGGCTAGGGCGCCAGCCACAAAGAAAAGTAAACTGGCCATGGCGTTTTGCATATGGGCTATCTTTCTCTAAAAGAAATATAAGTGATTGAGGAGCCCAGTTCTGTCGCGAGATATCGGACTTCCCTTTTAACGATCAAGGCTTCGTGCACACATTTTATACTCTCAAGCTACTTGTCCCCAATATCGTTCGTGTGCCGGATAGCCGGCTCGCTACCTTAGATATTCCCCATTGAGAAAGAGTACCGACGTGCTGCATCTTTGATATATTGGGTGCCAGTTATGTTTTGGGGAGATTTATTTAGCCCGTGGACATTTGGTGTCTTTTTATTGGTTCCTTGATTTGACTCTGTCCTTCGTTTAACATCTCCTTGAATTCTCATTGGTGGAGAGTTATAGTTAGTCGGCCACCCAGAACGGTAGGCAATTGATTCTTATGGCACCTTTTGACAACAATGTCCCTTGCCGAGGTTCCAGTGTAAAACTTTTAAACAGAAACTGTCCACAGCTGCTAGGTGGAATACCCACATGCTCTGAGGTGTTGCCTCAGTATATATTATCGACCTGCCATTTTGGAAACTAATCCCAGGGCGTACAGTGTGCAATCCACGAGGCTTATTAGGTAATCTGAATTGGGGCGAGAATCTTCAATTGCGGGAATTATTGCACGGGTACATTCTACGGATGGTGGAACTAGTGCTACTTTCAAGACAGGACCAGACGTATCTAGGTTCAGCACCGTTGAGATCAGTCCATGAGACCAGCTTCGGGCGGAAAGGAAAAAAAGTTTCGTGTAAGCATTGGAGTCATGATGTTTAAACGAAAGTGTAAACTCGTCGAGGGCTTAACCTGGACCGTGGTTGGATTCTATATTCAGGCAGAAAACTCAATTTAGTATGAAGAATGTATATATAGCTTTCCTCTTCTCAGACTTGACTTGACTGTTCTCGGATACGTTGACTGCATTGAACCCTACTACCATACTTCGCTCGTACTAAAACCGACCATGGAGTCTCAGAACACGGCAGCGATGACATCAGAATGTACCGTCCTCGACAATGCTATCGCCAACTACTTATATTCAGATGCCGACCGCGGTGAGCTCCTTCAATTCCTCCGATATCAGCGAAAGAACGGACCAACAGAGGAAATCATTCCCATAGAAGGGCTTGAAATAAAGTTGGGTCTTGTTACCAACATTATCAGGAAGGAAAGCAAAATGCTGGACAAGATTCAGTTCGCCTACTTGATTCGCTTGTCATCTGATGAACTTCAGTCTGTTTCCTCAAGCGAATCGGGTCTATCGAGCCTTACATGGGGCTCCTAAGCTTACAGTAACTTGAGACCAATGACGGATTATTGCAAGTACAATTTGCATAAGGAAACGCATTTTCCCACTACAATACCGGTCTCAAACCCTGATGTTACTTAGCTACATTATATTCCACGTAATTACAACTATTAGAGTATCTAAAGGACTAGCTACTAAGAGTATAAGAGATAAAATAGTTTAGTTACCTAATACTAGTTTAAGCTAGCACTTTAGCTACTTTATTACTATAGCCTTAGCTTAAGAGAATAATTCTTCTATTACTAATTTACTGAATTACTACTAATATTACTCGGTATTAGAACCAGATTTGTACCGTAATAAATACTGTTACATGTTGTTACTACTCTAGCAGTTTAGAGCCCAGACCAAAATACCCTTATACTCGTTGTCGTATTCCTTTGAACCTCCTTCTTGGGCCAAATACTTTTGGTACTCTCTAACATCTCCGTCCACTCATTGATCAGCTCACCCCTTCCACCCCGACCGGCGAAATGCAGGAGGAAGTCCCCTCGTCTTGCATGATAGTCCTTTAAGCCATCCTCGTCTGCCTTCTCCACGAAGTCAGTGGCCGACCCTTTAGGATATGTATTGAACCATTCTTGAGGAATAAGTTGAACGTTGGCTTTGAACTTTGGTTCATTCATTATGATCTCCATAGCACTTTGTTCAGTGAATGGAAGTGAGATATTGGGTCTGTAGTACCGGAATGCAGTAATATCGCTGAAGAGCTCGATTGCCCACTGGTTGACCCGGACAAAGAAGACGCCATTGTTAAGGCCGTTCCAGTCGTTCGTCACCATGAGATGTATATCGTCGTACTTAGTATCGTCTTGTCGCTCGGATTCTGAGTCATCTGCCTCTTCGATTTCGTCAGACTCGTCAACGTCGTGGGGTGGGAGAAAGCTCGATAAAGGGCGACACTGATCGAGGATCAGGGTATCGCGGTCAACCCAGAATAGCCATTCCAAGCGTTCTTGGGCAGGCTTCACCATCTCATCCAAGAGGAGGGACAGGATGAAGGCAGGTTTGTTCCAGAGTGAATCAACCACTGGAGCACACATAACCTCCAGTTCGTTGTCATGGATCATGCTATGCAACAGATGTGTACGCAATGCTTTCTGATAGTGTTCTTGAACACTGCCAAAGTGTGCAGTGACTCTTCCGATTCGTACATCTAAGGATAGATATGGAGGTATATGCTGGCATGCGTTCCGTATAGCCTTTGCTTCTTGCAGGAGGGAGGAGCTCAGTGAAGGCAAGCATTGGTTTCCACCATGAGGATGAATAAGAGAAATTGGATCATGCCTGGTGCCGTAACTGAAAGACTTCGGCCAGCTCCAGTCGCCGTAGAATGTATAGGCTTGGTAGCAAAGAAGGATGGCAAATAACACAATGACCGTCTTTAAAGTAACCGCCGCTGTTGACCACGGTAGTCTCTTGAGCTGAAGCATGATGACTGTTGATTTGCCATCCTGATTTGTTAGCAAGCTCTGACTATTTATAACAATTCCACTGTGATCCAACGAAACGTGAGAGTATCTGCAATGGGTCTCATATCTTGGCCGTTGAGAGTCGTGACGATAGCTCTACCATTGTCGTAACAAATCCAAATGTTGACTAGTTCCAATCCTATTTCCAAGCATATTTTGAACTTGCAGGGATAGCCACTTAGGGAAACTCTCTGCTCTGCAATAAGCCACCTCATCATGGGACGTGATGAGGTTCCATATAACCGCAGATACCCAATAAGCATCACGCGCCTTATTTGCGCGGCGACATAATCGTGGTGGCAGTGATGTTGGCTGGCCCTGTAGACCTGAGATAGAGAACTAGCGCGGGGATAAATTAAGACGAGACTGTCACTCTAAACGTGCTTTAGTGCAAATACGGTAAGTAATCTCTTGACACTTGCCGACACGAGGCTGGATCCCTCGAGAATACGAAGTGCCCATTCTTAAAAAGGAAAGGTCGCTTAAACCCATGTCGCTGCTCGGCTGAGTCGGCGACATGAAACAACGGCCCACGGTGGGTCGAGTTACGGCAGTACCAATGAGCTGGCGGGCTACGATGATCCTGGGGCAAACGCTTGGACGAGTCAACCATCACGATCTAGCACAGCCCTATTTATACTGGTGATGTTATAAGTCAAACCAGGCTCCCCAAGGTATAGCTCTGATTAGCTCTCTCGTAACAAATGGATTACCATGGCCACGACACAACCTCAAGATCAACCACGAAAGAAGCGAACCAGGGCCAAGGTCCCCAAGGTCAGAACAGGCTGCAAGACTTGGTAAGTCTCTAAGACCTCGGGTCGGTTAAAGAAACTGGAGCTGATTTGTAGTTTAGCAAGTTAGTCGGATGATAGCGAATGACATGAGCAGTAAGACTAATCTAGAGTTGCAGGCGTCGTCACTTGAAATGCGACGAAGCAAAGCCGTCCTGCCTTCGTTGCTTGAGAGACAAATGGATTTGCGATGGGTACTCTCAGAGCAGTCCAAAGCCATTTTATGTCAGCGTCACATCGTTCTTTAAGTTGCCATTGCATACCAAGTCCGATCAAATGACCAATGGGCCCAGTTCGTCGTTACGCCCATCTCTGACAGGCGGAGTCCTGGTGAATACCGTTGATAATGCTCTCTGTTACCACACGAGAGAATGGGTGATTCCTGACCTTGAGATGATTAATGGTTCTAGAGAGTTCTGGTATCACATTATACTACCACTCTCCTATTCAAACACTGCCATCAAACACGCGCTATGTGCGCTTGGGGCTTCTCATCAGTGGTTCCTCGCATCATACCCAGGGAACCTAACTAACTTAGATCACTCCATCGACTACGAGCAGCAAGCGAGTGTCAAATACAGCGAGGCTATTGCCATGATACAACCGGTGATGGCGGAGAATTCTCGTGTAAACATACAAACTGCATTACTGTGTTGTACGATATTTATATGCATCGAGAATTTACACCGCCGGTACGCTGACTCGGTGCGCCATCTTCACGCCGGTCATCAACTTCTACAGTCATTGCGCGCCATTCAATCGCTGAAACAATCACCCAACGGAACGAGTTGTCAACGTGAAGACCAGAACAATGGACTTCTGAATACATTAGCGGCAATGTTCTCGTCTCTCGAAAAGAGTGTCGGTGCTTTCACCGGAGATACCTCTTTCTTCAACATGATTCATTGCACTCCGGAGATAGAAATGGGAAATCCCAAGACGCCTTTCTTGACTATTACGGAAGCTGAAGACTCTCTGTCGGCCTTGAACACATTCTTCGATAACTGCCTGTTTGGCAGCGACAGCCTACGCCACGCCGATCAACAAGTTGGCTGCAAGAGCTTTGCACAATCAACGACCGACTCTTTCATTCATGCCCTGGATCTAATAAATCCCCTCTTCCTCTGTTGGAGTTCAAAGATGCAACTCTTTATTATGTCTGTCCAGATAACTCTATTTGGAAACCAAGAAAAACGTCGCTTGGCAGTGTTATCATTGTATCAGACAACATGGTCAGCTTTCCTTAACACGGATCCTCAAGACACAGGGTTCACCAAGAGCGACTATGAAAGTATACTCAGCAAGATCGAGCAGATTGTTGCGCTGGAGCACTCACAAACCCGGCCTGTCTTTGCCTTTGATGGCCATCTAGTTCGCGAGCTTTCTACAATCTGCGCTTCATGTACAGACACCGAGATACGGACTCGATCGATCACGATATTACGATCTATGAATAGACGCGAAGGAGTTTGGGATAGTTGGGAGGTGGCAAATATCTACGAGAAAGTCTTTAGTGGATTAGAAGATGGTACTTTGTCATTTGACAACTTGCCATGGGGTTTAACTGATTTAATAAAAAAGCTATGCAATTAAATATTACTGCCGATAAAGGATACAAAGCATGATGATATTTGTACGTTACAGCCTGTGATGACTCCTCGATCAGGCCAAAATTCCTTTTGGCTGAAACAGAGGGCCCAATTCTGGATTTGCGTCTCAGCACATTTTAACACAAGCTTTTCGGATAAGTTACTGCCCAGATGCCCGGTTTTCGATTTAGGTCGTGTTTCAGCCCAGCATAATAAAATATCATGTCCTGCATTACATAACGTCAATGTATTTTTGATATTTCGAGGTATCCTCAGACAAGTTATATATCCTCTTATTAAATGACAGTTAGACTTAGCCCTATTAATAGAGACCATTAGAAATTAGTGTCTTGTGACAATGCATCCGGAGGTTTTGACCATTTGAAATGGACAAATATGATTAATGAAAGGCATTAGTTGATATGCCATTGTCCCTTGCTTTTGGCTGCGATTTCCACACCACAAGAGGGAACATGCTTTGTCAGTAATCTGTAGCTTGGAGGACGAGAAGGGTTTACCGTGTGTCAGCTAACTCAACGTGGTATGGTCGAATCAAGTTACAAGTGCTCGCTTTGAGAAGTACTGTACCAGGACTGCCTGGTTACAGGATGATATTGAATGGATATCATGCACAAATGTATCGAAGCCTCTGGAGATGGACATGTCAGGTCTCAAGCTAAACTGAGCTTTGTAAGATTTGACCGAGCCTGTTAATACGTCCACTGGCTGGAGTCACGTACCACATAATAATGAATCAGTCGTGGCGGTTTATAAGTGGCTATTTAGGGTAATCGGCCCCAAGCCCCCGGAAGGTAGGCGAGATACGTGTGCTATATGTTATCTCGATCGCGAAATTCCTTTATTGCACTGCACGAGTAGGGAAATTGAGCAGGTGCCTGTAGATGAATAAATCGAAGGCTCTTTGCTAGCTCTGAGATTCCTTCTGGCAGCTAACATCTTGATAAAGAAAGGACATTGCCACATGACTATTGCGTTAGATTTATTTCCTACGTCATTGTGATGGGATGTCTCTTGTGATGAAGGTTTGCTTGCTGGTATGAGAGATCAGGCGATAACCCGAAAATATCACGGCATCCGCTTGTTGCTCCCAATCCCTCTCGAGTAACTCTACGCAACCATTCCTCGAACCAAAGGCTTATCTTCATGTCTGACAACACGCAGGCAAGTGGCCTCAAGCTTAATTGTTTTCTAACCTTTTAGTTAACAAGATACAGAGTCAAACCGTGCCATCAACCGATTGTATGAGCTTGAAAGATATATTTAGAGTAATGAACAGAGACCAGCACGGTATCTGGTGCCTTGGTCAAGATGGCGTCCTGAGGCACTTTGATAACCTACGTAATGTTGTAGACGCGTGTGGTCTTACGCAACCACAGATCAGAGAATATTACAACGTCCCAGACAATCAGATACCGCCCGCGCTTCTCACTGCCGACGGCCGTCATGTCTCGGAGTGGACAAGTGGCATCCTGCTCAGAGCGATATTCCAAGGATCCCAACAGAAGAGGGAAGGGCCAAGAAACTTGCAGCTGGAGAGGAGTGCAAGAGACTGAACCCTAATTCTCAGTTTCTGAAGCCTAAGGTTGACGAGGAGAAGTGATCACAGGCCATGTATCCACCAGTTTCCAATACCATTCCAGATTGATTGCGCCCATGCTCCACACAATTCAATGCTCTCTTACGTATTCACAAGACTACGAGTTTACTTTCAGCTACTAGTCCTTGTCTCAAAATATCTCAGGTGGGTTGTGGATAAATCATGTAGAAGATATGAGAAATAATCTTAATAATACCTACTCAGTAGGTTGTTTTTAAATATAGCTAAGACTATAGGTAACAAGCTGTGTCAGCTATTTCAACAGGAAAAAATAGACTTTTTATTACTTAGTTTGGATGTCTAGCATGTTTTACATAATCGGTTTACACTAAATTATTTATAAATTAGTAAGGAAGAATTCTAAAGATAAAGACTAAACAGAAATATAAATAATCATATCAGGGCAAGGAAATTCACTTGAGTGATTATTCAAACTAATACAATCTCTACCTCCTCTATTATAAGACCGGACCATCGCTACTAGACTACACTTCTTATTACAAAATGGAGTTCTTCCTTTTCTCTTTACTCGTTACAGTTATCTTTAGCTAAATAGGCATAGCGGCTTTGCAGCCCGTTGACGTGTTTGTACCAGCCGATCCGCCAGCAGCCCGTTAATCCAACAGGTGATCCACCAGCTGTTGATCTACCAGCCCTTGACCCGTCAGATGATCCACCAGTCGTTAGTTAGAAGTAATGTGTTCGGGGCTTTTATAAGTTAGGATAAAAGGAGGGTTTTTGATTCGTTAGACGATCTTCCCCCGCCGTAAGGACCAAGCATATACGTACCTAGAATAGGAACTAGTGAGAACACAAGTCAATATAGGTAATTGCTATCGAGTATAGAGCAAGAAAACCTGTACACAGCGGAGGATAAGGCAGAACTTTGTATTGTTATCAAACTATAACTCGTTAGCTTGTGCTTTAAAATTATCAAAAACAGCATTTTAGCCTCATACCCTAGCTAATCGGGCGACGATTGCTGACATAATATGGGCACCTCGGTGCTTAAAAATTAACCGCCCGTGCCGTGAGATCACTTGCCCTATTTATGAACCAGCTTAAATTAAGGATGACGATTAAACAAGGGGACTCATACCGGTGGCTAGCTATTGGTTGAACGCTTGGTGCGGCTGGAGTGACGGGGGTAAAGATTTGCATTAGGCGGGAGGAAAGACCGCCTCCGCGAGCATTTAATAATAAGCGCAACCGGCGTAAATTTCGTCCATTAAAGAAGTCTGCTTACCTTGCGCATTGCTGGCACGTTTTGATTGTCTCTTTATTTATCTAACCTTTCGGCTTGTTGCTTTTAAACTATTATCGAAATGGCATATTATAACACGCTTCGTTTTCAGCTCTTAATCATTACGATTACGCTACTTGCTAATGCACTTTGCGTGCAGGCTCGTCGAGGTGGAGGAGGCGGTGGTGACTCTGACGGTGGATCAAGTAATGATGGCGACAGTAGTAACAGTGGATCAAGCAGTGACGGCGACAGTGGTAACAGTGGTCCTAGCCCCGAGGAAAAAGCACGCAATGATGTATGTCGGATGGAGATTGGTCATACCAGTCCAGTCTGGCTACATCGATGGGTCGGCACATACTACAATGGAACAATAGTAAGCGGAGAGAAGTCCCTTCAATAAAAACGAGAAATGGCTGTTATCTAATACCCAAGAATAGGAAATTTCAATCGAGCTCGATCGTTGTAATGGCACTTGCAAGGAGTCAGAAAGTACGGTCAACTGGGAGCTGACTGGCGTACTATCTATACTGGATCCTATGCATCCCGCTGCAGGGAATAGCAGACCATACATACCACGCCCAAAAAACCCCTTTATTGGCCTTCTATATGGATGGCCCAAGGGCGTCAACCAGTCCGAACTCCTTGCAAATCGAGACGACACATTTCTTCCGCCGTCCGTTAACCTTGCTATGGAAACTGTCTCAGACTTTCAGTATAATGAAGTCATGTACGGGCTTAAACCGTCCGATACTGTGAGCCGTGACAATCCAACCTGCAGGGTACAGGACGTGACCAGTACGGACGAGAGATACGAATTCGAATGCGTATATGATGGACTTGGAGTTTACAGAGCAACGGACAGCAGCCAGTTCACAGCTCCCATAACCAACTCCAGCGGAAGGAGCCTCCTGGTAGCAGAACCTGGGAACAACACTGTGCTCTCCGGCAGCTTCGATCCGAACATAGCAGAATTCGAATGGAGAGGTCCCTTCAAGGCATTTGCTGGATCCTTTGGTCAGGATTCTCTGAGGCCGTCTTACACAGCGGGACATAACCATATAAGTGTGGATAAAGCTCTTTATGTGGGCGAATTTATAGTTCACTTTTATGGCAAGGTGGATCGTGAGTATAGTCACGAGATGGCATTTAAGAGCGGGGGTGATGTGAGCTGGGATAAAGACGAAGCAAAGATCCAAAACGTTACTTATTGTTCACGGGCCCGCGACAGATTCTCTTATAACTTGTGGGAACTCTCCTTCTTTTTCTCTGTACTCTCAATAGTTTATATATAGAGAGGCTTGATACAAGACTGATAGAGTGGCTAGCCTGTGTTGATATCGGTTAATCTTAGCTTCTTGCACATCTACCTTAAATGGATCGCCCATACTTATAAGTCATAGTGCCCTTGTGAAAAGAGCAAATAGCTTTACAAACCTTATCTGATCGGATCGCCCATCCTATCGTCACCGCTGCCAAAGTCTTCAAAGTGCACCACGTGATGAGGAGTCCGCAAGCCGGAACGTCTCTAATGATATCTCGCAGCAGGTGTCCAATGAACTTGCTTGGTCTTTCAAGACTTGAAAGTCCTTGCAGAGGCTGTCGAAAATTGGTAACCGCCTTTGTCTGTGGAAAATAGCATAGAACCAGTACGTCATTCAGTATGACTGCAAGCTCGCAGAGAGACACATCAAGCTGCGATAGGACCCTCTTGGTAGATATGTTATATAATTCTGTGCAGCCAATCTCGTCGCTGATATCTTCTTCAACAAGGCCCTGTAGCCCGAAGTCGAGGGCGGTCGGTCTTATCTGAATAGACCGCCGAAGACCGAGTGCTATAATCTTGTCACGGATGATATAGCACCACCAAAGCCGCTTAAGAGTGATTGTTCCCCCCATTGTTGAAATGAGGTGTTGTATTTCTCTGATTCGGCTGCTGAACGAAATGAATTGCTGCAGCAAGTAAGTGCTCGCCCGGTCATCAATTCTTGTCACATGGTAGGTCAGCATGAGAGCACATTGAGCTTTACTTATGTCATCCCCTGCGCCAACGAGATGGAAAAGGACCTAATTCACATGAGCGCTCATGGGATGCGTTCAGGCTCCGGCTAGTCTTAGGTACTTTGCAGCGGCAGTAAGAACAAGATCGTGCTTCTTGAACAGACGACATGCTGATACATCGAAGCGTGAAACCAGACACCAATTGTAGCGATGTCAGGCAAAGATAGCACCTTTCAACTAGCGGCTGTTTTGAAGGACGTAATACCGGACTGGCCATGAATAGTATAGCGTGGAGAACCAGCAGCGGAACCTTCTTCGACGGGTCAAGTTAAGTGCATGGACTTCTATATAGTGCCTTCAAAGCCCCTTCATTTAGCAGTAGTAATGTTAGGTGCACGTGTTGGAAGGACTGTTTGTTGAACTTGTCTAACGTTGGCTTTACAACCAGGTGTGTGCAGTCTTTACACTCAAGACACAGAATATCCTTATGCACCATGTCCCAGAACACATCGGGTAGGACAAAATAGTATACAAAAAATAGGACAAGTAGTCTTCTATAATTACTACTTTACTCAGCCACATTGTGAGAAGCCAAGGGGATAATAATAGTTTCTGATGTTAGCTGTAGGGTTGTCTATTGGGTTGTCTATTACATACTACGCTATTCCTAATTAGGATAGACATAACCCCGCCGGAAGATAAGCTACAATAACACCTGTTAATACCCGGAGGTTGCTAAAATAGCCTTAAAGCGTCTATTCAATAAAGCTACGGTAGTAAATCCACTGAGCGTTGGAAAGACTTTCCGTTTCTATCCACAGAAGGGGAGGTACTAATCAGATCATATAAAAAGGGAACACAGCGGGTCGGTAGATAAGCGAGCCAATCCTTGCTTCTCACATGAGGCTACTTCTCGCCCGATCGGAGGTTGTGGGGTTGTGGATTCGAGATCTTAAATAACGACTTTTTAGCGTTGTTCACGGACAGTCGGGACGGTGTAGCTGAATCGGTTGGCCGGCACGCGATATGAAATCCCTTTAATCTTTGTGAGCTGAGGCTTGTTTTTCTGCAAAGATAAGAACAACTAAGATTTTCGACGTTAGTCACACCTCAGCGTATCACTGGAAGATAACGTTTAGGGATCTTACTGGCTAGGTTGGATAGAAGGGACGGAATAGAGTTGGGTGGCGATAAAGCTAAGCTGGATCCCTTCTGGCTTATCAATTCAGCTTGTAATTTATATATTACAGAGATAAGCTTTAAAGCATGATCTCTTGGATATTAATTGCCAGACTTCACCCTTTCATTTCTCATTAAAACGCTTGGCAATCGTTTCAAACAGCTCGGTTTCTAGTGTGCCTCTATCAATTGATTTGGCGCTGCGCTTTCCCTGTCTTGAACCAAGATGCATTCAGACGGCTCGGACACTAAGAATGGCTTCGGGGTCACTTCTGACTCGGAAGCGGGGCATGTCGGCCCGGTGAGGCGACGATTCGGATTCAACTTCAGCCTCGAAGTTCACCAGGAAGAGAGCTCTTTTGCAACGACGAAGAACACGTCCAACGCCGATTTCGACCCGATCCCACCTTCGAAGCGAACATGGAATTGGGGCGCCTTTGTGGCATATTGGATGGCAGATGCGTGGGCTGTGTCGAACTGGGAAGTTGGTAAGTTTGCTTTATCATTTACAGTTACAAGAAGAGCGCGAATTGTTAATGTTTCGTGGCGTAGCCTCATCAATGATTGCTGTCGGACTAAGTTGGCGAATGGCAATTGGAGCCTGTGTTCTTGGTAACTTTCTCATGGGCCTTGTTATTACAGCTAATGGAAGAATCGGAGCTATTGCAAGTTTCTCACTTCGCGATTGTGGCTGCTCATCGACTGACTTGTTCGCAGCTGCACACCCCTTTCCCGGTTCTCGCTCGCATGCCCTTTGGATACTACTTCAGCTACTTTGTTGTGCTGTCCCGCTGTGTCCTTGCCATTGTCTGGCTCGGGTAAGTGCACTGTGTCCTCTTGATACTATGAGTTTAGTGACTAAAACATGTCTTGTAGTGTGCAAACCACGACCGGAGGGCAATGCATGACTGTTCTATTGACCGCAATCTGGCCGAGTTTTGCCAACATCCCGAATCACATTCCAGAATCTGAGGGGATCACCACTGCAGGGATGTGTGGATTCGTGCTGTACTTCCTCCTTCAGCTTCCCTTCTTATGTATCCCGTACACCAAGGTACTACCCTATACGTCCTTCATGACGTAGACATTACGCTGACAGTTGCAGATTCAATATTTTTTCGCCTTCAAGAGTATTATCGCACCGATCATCTTCCTCGCTGTCTTTGGTGACACATTGCACAAGGCCGGTGGAACGATCAGCAATAGCACTGTGATTACCAAGGGAACTACCATTCACAGTGCCACCTTGGTATGGGCCTTCTTTAATAGTGAGCGAGACAGGTCCGATGCTATCCTACATCCTTTAAGCTAAACAATTTAGATCTCAACGGAGTCTTGGGTAACTACTCCACGCTCGGTCTTAACATCGCCGATTTTTCGAGATATGCCAACAAGCCCAGCGCTCAGAACGTGCAAGCCATCGTCATCCCCTTTATCTTCAGTTCGTTTCTCCTTTTTATACACCCTACTCAAATTGCTAATTAGCCTCACCAGCCATTGTCGGTCTTCTTGGCATTTTCACCGCAGCTGCTTCCCAATCAGCGTATGGCGAGGTTCTCTGGAACCCCATTGACATCATTAATTTGTGGATGGAATCTGGTTCCCACGGTGGTCGTGCTGCAGCTGCCTTCGGCGCTATCGGTCTGATAATCGTGACGCTTGGTATTAACATATCCGCCAACTCAATTAGTGCCGCGAATGATTTGATGGCCTTTGCTCCCCGGTATATCAACATCCGACGTGGTCAGATCCTCGCTGCCATAATTGGTAGCTGGGCTTTTGTTCCCGTAAGTAACTCTACTTGTACCCTTGTTGCTATAATATCCCATTCTCCAAAACAAAGGCTTCATAGTCACTGAATAACTGACCTTATGATATAGTGGAAAATCTTAGCATCGGCTCAAACGTTTATCGCCTTCCTTAACGGCTATACCATCTTTCTGGGTCCTATGACCTCTATCCTTATGACAGAGTATGTTCACCATAACCTTTACTTGTTAAAACGCTGTATAAATATATTGACATTATCCTTCTCCAGCTACTACATTCTCCGCCGCGGCAAAGTCTCGGTCCCGGATATGTACGACTTTCACGGCATCTACCGCTACTCGCAGAAATGGGGAACCAACTGGCGTGCAGTGGCTGCCTTCGTCATTGGCTGCATCCCTCCTCTTCCTGGCTTCATAGATAACATCGTGCGAGCGGGCGGTAGTCATACCGGTGTCTCATTAGGAGGTCAACATCTGTAAGTTCTACGTTCCATCCTACTCTTGTCATAACGACGCATACTAACTGGGATTTGTCTATAGCTTCTATATTGGCTATGTCTACTCTTTCCTATCTGGTGGCGTCTTCTACTATATATTTAACCACTTTTTCCCAGCCACTGAAAGCATGGTTGAATTTGCTATAACTGGAGAAGATATTATTGCGGCACAAGACGCTAAGAACCTGGAAATTAAGCAAGCGGGGATTGTAAGTAAGAAATCTAAGTTGTCTGTTTAGATAATATAGTCGAGTAGAGCAATTGATATAGGTAGGTTGTTAGTCTTAGAAAGGCATAGGAAGTAAAGAGATATATTAGGATTTATATTAACAGTGGAGTAGCCTAAGCTGGCTGTATCCTTTGTTGTCTATCGTTTAGAAAAATCTAAAAAGTAGATTCAGTTTAGTCCTAACTAAAAGCTAACCGCCCTCTAGCGCAGTTATTTACAAACCCTAGGCCTCTTACCTAGGACGGATTTTAGACTGGAGAACGTAATAACTCTGCCTGGATCTTATTATTTAGCTTATTGCAGAAGTTATAGCAAGGATATAGAATTAGTGCTCCTTTAAAGATAGGACTGGGTATATCTCCGTTTAGCATTATTAAGATCTATCTAAAGGACCACCTTTAGTTAAATAACTTTAGGATAGTTTAATTTATAAAGGAATTTAATAATTTACCTACAGTAAATATAGACCTTAACTGGCTTACTCTTAAGTATAATGCTAGTATTTAAGTAAATAGTAACGCTAATAGCGGTAAATAAAATTCTGCTATCCTCTATATTAACGGTTACGCAGAAATAAGACTCTGCTCGGCAGGTACACGGTCAATAGACCAGCACTCTTATGTAATAACCGGTATAAGTAAGATAGAGTTTATAAGCTCCTTTAGTTTAGAGTTTTCCAAGGGATAACTTCAGTAAACTGAATGAATAAAATAAAAAATAGTTAATAAACTAAGAATCGAAACGGTACCAGTATAAGATAAGGGAGCTTGAAACTGGATACAATAAGGCGTCTTCAATCTCAACCTAAGTATTTAATCTACAAGAGTTTACACCCCCACTAAGGTTTATGGTTCCAAACGTTGCCCGAACAATATAGGTATTTTGTATCCCCTTATATGTCTTGCAATCTAAAACGCCAACTTTACTTCAAGTGGTAAGATACGGCTACTTGCGCCAACGGAGATTATATAGTCACCACTCTGTAAAAGCCACCTTTGTCGAACGGTATCCCAAACACTCAGATCCCTTCTGTTTAGGTCAAAGTGCACTGGGACTGTCTCGCCTGCTTTGATGAAGGGCTTTACAAATCCACGCAACTGCCTTAATGGAGCATCTGGTATACCAACGTAAAGCTGAGCAACTTCAGCTCCATCCTTTTGTCCCACGTTAGTGACATCGGCTGTGACCTTAACTAAGGTATCCCAGAGATCAGCTTGTCCACCCTGGATAATAGGGCCAGTAGGGTAAGCTGATGTATTTGCACCATGAAGCTTTTGGATCTGCAGGTTGTTGTACTTGTAGGTGGTGTAACTGAGCCCAAAGCCGAACTCATAGCGAGGTTCAATATTGAGCTTGTCGAAATGTCTGTAGTCAACATAAAGTCCTTCAGTAAAGTTGCTCTGGGGAAATTTGAGGTATGAGCCCTTGGGAGCGTCTGGGCTAAGGAGATGGCCGTAATCGCTCTCGTTCTTGGCGACGGTATATGGTAGCTTGCCTGAAGGATTAACCTTGCCATGAAGTATATCAACCAGTGCCTTGCCGGAGTCCTGGCCAGGTAGGTGCCCAAAGATGAGAGCTGTTACGTTAGGGTGATTAACCCAGTGATCTACCAAGCGCGTTCCGGCGTTATGAATGATGACAATAGTATTGGAACATTGATCAGCGACATTCTTGATCCAGCCGTCTGTATAATCATCTTTGAGGTTCGGACGGTCAGAGCCCTCGGCAGCCCAGACATTACCAAAAACAAGACATGCATCAGTCTCTGGGTTTGGCGCCGTTGGATATCTGCTGAAGTCCCAGAAAAGTTGAGTGTTATCTTCGTAGGCTTTCTGTACAAGTGCATCAAAAGGGGAAATGACAAGCGACTGTGATGTAGCTCCGGAACCACCTCCCGACACAATGGTGCCGTTTGCAGCAATATCAGGAGGGCTTGAAGACATGCCGAACAGAGTTAGAATGCCGTTGAGCGGGTCGCCGATAGAACTTAGGCCGAAAGTCCACGGTGCAAATGCATATCCTGGGGCGATCTGGTAAGGGGTATAGCCATTTTGGTCGGGATTCTTTGCAGAATATCCGTAGACGGTCAGCATCTTAGGTGCTTTGAGCGGGAGGGAATGGTTAACGTTCTTAACCAATACATGACCCTCAACAGCGCCTTGATAGAGAGTCGATCTGTGGAAGGCATTTCTGGCATCAACAGCTCGGTGCGGCTTAGAGATATCGGCCGGCATGCCAAATCCTGGGTTCTTGAACTCCATGTCCTGTCCTAGCTGGTACCACGATGCTAAGATCCTGGTAGCCATATCTGTAATGCGATGCTCGGGTACAGAGCCATTACGTACTGCAGTAGTAAGATTACCCCCCCAGAATTTATCACCATTTGGCATGACCATATCCAACCCAGCAAGTGCAGTAGCAACACCTGCGTGCTGAGCTTCCCAATCGGATACAATGAAACCCTAAATTATGTGTCAGAGGACAAAAGATGGCAAGCATAGAGAAAGAAATTTCACTCACCTGGAAGCCAAGCTCTCCTTTGAGGAGCCCATTCTGGGTTTTACTATTTGCGCAGCCATAAGAGTTGTTTACTCGCTGGTATGAGCACATAACGTTACTAGTCCCTGCGCGAACGGCGTCCTGGAAGGGCCACAGGTATAGCTCGTGCATGGTTCGGTCGTCAATGTTAGAAGACACAGACTCTACGGTATCATTCGGGTTCCGGTTGGTCTCTTGTTCGTTACCGATATAGTGCTTCAAAACTGTCAATACTCATCTTGTTGATGAAGGAGAGACTATTAGGTTGCTTACCTTTGTGCTAGCCATCACGCCAACCTTCTGGATAGCGGTAACCGTTTCGGAGATAAGCACTCCGGAGAGGTAAGGGTCAACTGTGAAACCTTCCCAGTTTCTACCCCCGTGAACGACTCGGCCAAGAGGGCCAGCGACGGGACCTAGAAGTATGTTGACTCCTTTGGCTTTGAACTCACCAGCGATACCAGATCCTCTCAACCGCGCAAGATCTTTATTCCATCTAAGTCCCGATTTAGCAGTGTTCATAGAGGTTAAGTTAGGATCTACTTACGAGGCTCCTACATGTAAACCAGGAGGCCAAGCACTGACGAAATCGGTGTTCCGAAGACCATTACCCGCATCGCTGAGGCAGAGACCTGGGAACCCAAGCCGATGTATGGCAGGAATGGTACCACTACACCCAGTATCGCCTTGGACACCAGATGTAAGACTGACCTATTGAATGCGGATTAGAGCCCTTGTACTCCTAAAACCGAACGTATATGCTTACCTTCTCTTCTAAAGTCATGCGGTTCACTAAGGCCCGGGCTTTGCCATACGACGCTTCCCAAATTCCAGCTCCTGTCATCAGAGCTGTATGTTGTTACTGTCATTAGGCGGGTAGAATAATGGTAGTAGGGGAAATCTCACGTGACGGATACACTGCAGGACTTTGACCATAGAAAGAAGTGTCATCGTCGATGACACGTTGCGCAACGACACTAGTACTCCATTGGAGAGCCGCGAAACTAATAAAGATGGTCTCGGAGAGAACCATTATGATGACACTGATGCTTGATGTTGTCAATTTGGAGACGCACAAGAGAGACGGACATGACGACTTTAAGTCCTTCCCTGGGGCCATCTACGTTCTCGATATGACTTTCGCAGCCAGAGGTATTCAGAAGTACTCTTCCCCGCAAGCAATAGTATGCACACTGAAATGACATCAATCTAATCGGGCCTTTTAATTCAACACCACGCTTGATGTTGAAATCGAATCGCATCAGGTGGTTTACTTGTCATTCGTTTAACCTCGTTCAAGCTCGTTTAGACTTCGTTACTGCAGTTCCATCAAGTAAAGCAGGAAAGACCGAAACTGCTCAAGACCGCAAACATGTTAGCCTGGAATTTGGTACAGTTTTGGGTTGTCCCCCTATTGGTCTTTCATATTAACCGTGTTAGGTAAAACTATGACAGATACGTAGAGAAACAGTCTGGAGGAGGACGTAAGAAATCGCAAACTTGGTCATACATGCGGTTCCCCCGGTCGGTTTTCGATAATGTTACATCAACCTCTATAGTCCGTTGATCAGTTAACCCGATCCTAGCGAAGACCCTTGTAAAGCTGGGGTAAAGTGACCCTACCTGCTGGATCAGTCGGGGCATGTTTCCCCGCTCGGCATTTATTGCACCGAGCTCAGTTGAAACTTATCGAAACCCTTTTTTAATATAGGGCAGGGTACACCTGAAATAAGTGCGAAGAGGTCTTTGGTAACCAGTGGGCTATCATCAATTCGGTTGTTATATCGGGAGACGCCGGAATCCTCGATGATTTTAGCGACATGGATGAGGAGTCGGATGGTTCACCGGAGGCGGCTGTTGCTGACTCAGAAGATGACGATTCCGACTGTTGGACTGAGCAGTCGCTATCGGCCCTACCGGATAACCCTCTGCCTCCCGGACAAACACTCAGAATAGGGCTCAATCTCGTCCCTCAAGGGTAAGCCATTTGCGAACAAGTTAATGATTCCAGTCGCACCAGCCGCTGAGGTCCAAAATCAACTTGAAATCTCTCTTCTGCCCCTGACGTAAGTGACCTAGTGTTTCTTCGTTGAAGAAGACTTCTGGGAGCTTGTTGTTTGACATAAGAGTGGACAGCAAGCTAGTAGGTTGGATGTGTTTGGCGCCTTATGGTAGCTGCTACGCCTGCACTACACAGGAATAAAGCGATGTAGCCGCCTTTTTGTGTATTTTGAACAAGCGAAGACACCTTTCGATGCTAACACTGCGCAGTAGAACTCGCTAGTGCGCACGAGTATATGGACAATGAGAACGGGAAACCGACAGGCTAGATGGGATGCTTCACGCGTACATGCCCCAGCCTTACAAGATTCAACACTTAAAGATCAAGGTAACCTGTTTACAAACAGTTTATGTATCGAGAATATGCAGTGAATATAAAGTTGTGCTCTGTCTGTAAGGGCCTCGCATTATGCATCTGCCTGTCAGTGTCATGTCGACTGGAACGCCTTGAAAGAAGCATGACCACCCTCTACGAACACTCGAGTACTCTGATAGCAAGGGATGTGTGTTCCTGACGCAATGGTATGTCCGACGCTCCCCTACTGTGAGAACGCATCTTACGGTAATGTTACATGTACCCTCATGATATATCGCCGGCCGTCATATGAAGCTCCTCTTGTTTTACCACTAAAAGGATTCGGCCCAATTAGGCTATAGGCTCCAAGCAGGGTAATCGCTAGCTAAAGGTTAGCTAGCGTACTTATTTAACATTGTAGTAGGATGTCATTTCGTATATAGTTCTTACATATCCTACCCATCTACTACGTTAAGAATAGCAGTTAGGTTATCTTTACACAGTTCACTAAGATCGATAAAAGGTTCTGTTTCCAAGTCGGTATACACTCCTCCAAATCTATCCTTACCCACTTCGGATAAATCATCCACCGGATAAGCCTTGGCAGCCATCCATATACGTCCATCTGCAACTCCTGGAATAATAGGCTTCTCTTCTTCTATATGCGCCCTGGCTTGCTCAAGCAGTGTGGTTATGTATCGATAGAACCAAAAGTGCCTATAGCGTTCAAGAAAGAATCGTTTATCGCACGTATTATGGTAGAATGCGTAAATGCTTTCCGAACCGATATTAGTCGCCAGATAAGTTTGTTGAATCCACTGTCTCTGTGATAATGTAATTTTCAAAGCAGGGACAGCAGATAACCTCTCCCAGACTCTACCAAAAGCTTGATAAAGATTCGAGGGCATCTGAATGGTGTATGGTCGAAAAGAAGAACCTTGTTGTAGAGAATCTCTATCGATAGAGGCGGTGAGATCGTGGTTCTTGTATTTGAGGAACTGAATCTCAAGTTCATTCCGACACTGAGTCTGAGTAAATGCTGAATCAAAGTCTACAAAGACATGATACTCAGTAACGTCTTCTGGCCCCTCTCTTGGTCTTGGTAATGAGGTCAGGTTACTCAAATCCATGGGATACTCTCCGTTGTTCATATCAAGAGCGCGATGGTATTCTTGGCGGACATAGAGTTGAGCCGTGAACCATTGGTCCATGTGATGAATCCTGACCATGTCTGTGTCTTGGGGATCAACCTTTTCGTCATCTGCAATGACAAGATCGAGTACAGCTCTGACAAACTTTCTCACGTCGCCGACAGGTCCGATGATGGTACCTGAGTTGAGATACCGAGAGTCAAGAAACCGTGCATCCTGGTTACCAGTCTTGGCACTAAACTTGTAACGGGGAGAGTTTGACGTTGGCATCAATGGACACATGGGCTCGTTTGGTGATCCGACAAAGCACATCTTCCCAGCACCATAGAGAATGGTTTGACGGATCCCAAGCTCATGCAACTGGTCAAGTGTAAGGCCTCTTTGATCAGCAAGTCGTTGTTCAGACTTTTTCGAAATGTCAAAGTAACGCTCAATCATGACCTCTGCAGGTAATTGTGCTAGGACGTCGAAGCTATCAACAATAATGACAAGGTCATCATCTTGGGCGCTGAGATTGTCAAAGTAACGGTTCATGACACGAAGCTTAGCGAGATGGTCTGCTGAGTCAAACTCATTCTCGCCCTTGTAGCCGATTAATGTCGGGATTGGATACTGGTTGACGAGGGCCGAGACGATGCCGGCACAGACAGCATCGCTGACTATACTTGAGGGGATGAGGTAGTGGAGGCGAGACGTTTTTGGCGCTCCACGATGGGATGATTTGGTCTGGGAAACGTCAACATATTGAACAATGGATATGTGCTAAAAGACATTGAGACTCACAATGAATTGGTGACGTGAACTACTAGAAAACAGCCATATGATGTAGAGTATAAAAACGGCCACGATAAGTGTTGTGCGCCGTCTAACTATGCTGGATACAAGTTGCATTGGAATTGCAGTGTTTCAATTATCGAATACGAAAGTGCAAAAGGCTGTGAAAGCCTGGACATACGGAGAGATCTCAACTCTTCGCTTCGAGCAAAAATCATATGGTAAAAGATACCGGACTGGCTTAATCGACTCCATCTGGCCCCTGAGCCATTCCTCAGATGGTTAGCGTTGCGAAATATTGATTGAGGTTACTTTTGTACGCTTTGCTTTGTTCTAACTAAGCTACTCGTCGTTTGTAGGTGGAGACGAGACTTCCATGCAATCCATCCCCTGAGCTAAGGAAAAGTGGCGTGTAGCTTACCCCTTGAAGGCGCTTAGAATAACCGGGCAAGTCAACTTGAAGGATTGATGGGGGAAAAAAAACTCCAAGAAATATCACCAAATGCTTCAATGATGAAGGCTCTCTTTACTCGGCGCGCCTTTTATGCGATTATATCGCTGGCGTTGACTTGGGTTCTCGCCCTGAGTTATCGAGAGTCGCTGTTCAATTCAGTCAAGTCACGACTTGCATCTTCTGAGTCTTCCAGCATCCTGATTAAAGACAAGGTCGCCTCCATCACCGACACCCTTTTCACCCCACGATTGATTCCCCTCATCCTTCATTATCGCGCAGTCCTTGGCCCTTCGTGGCCGATTGTTTTCTTTACCTCTCAAGCTACGTTTGACAAACACTTCTCACCAAATTCAGCCTCCACTTCTGCAGCATGGCGACAAGCAGTAGCAGATGGATCTATTGAGACAAGAATTATATCATCTGAGTTCAACCTCACTTCACGAAAAGGTGTCAATTCTTATCTTTCCAGTCCTTGGATATGGGAACAGCTTGCACCGGCCAAGCATGTTCTTGTCTTTCAAGCCGATGCAATTCTCTGCGTAAATGCACAAAAGTCAATTGATGACTATCTTGAATGGGATTTTATTGGTGCTCCTCTGAACGACACGCGACAAGTTTTCAATGGCGGTCTGTCCCTTCGCAACAGACAGATGACGCTCGACATCGTCAAGAGCAGAGACTGGTGGACAGATTGGAATACAAAAGACGCAGAGTATCAAGGCCATGGTGAGGATTACTGGATGAGCGTGTTGATGCGCGAAAGAGGAGCTCATCTCCCGTCGGTCCAGGAGGCGTTAACCTTTTCTAAGCAATTACCTTGGCACTTCGAGGTACCAGGGGACCCGATCGGGTATCACAGGGTACATAGGCAGCTGAGAAGGGACAAGAAGGCTATACCTAAAATAAGGGAGTGGTGTCCCGAGATTAATTTGGCAGGGACTGGAAAGCTTAGATAAAATGGGTTGATACCAAGTAAAAGCGATCAACTTGTCAACGTTCAATTTTAAACCACGACCTGGACGCGACACCTCTTTGCATCCATGGGTGCCCGCCTAGCGAAGATTGAGATAGCGGCCATTCAGGGGTCTTTAGCGTACCTCCCTATAAAATAGCGTCCCGTCGCGACTTGGACATGGAACTGAACGCTAATTCAGCTAGACCAGATACATCACATCTTTTTATGAGCGACTTGATTTTGTCCCATTTCCTTCAAGCAATCACCCACCTACCTACCTACGCGACCTCAACAAACACTCACTCACAACTATGCCACATCGCTTTCTTATTTGGGGCGAAACAGGCTGGGTGGCCGGTCACCTCAAAGCCCTTCTTGAGCAACAAGGCAAAGATGTGCACACGACTAAAGTCCGTATGGAAAACATGTCTCAAGTGGCGGAAGAACTAAAAAGAATTCAACCAACACATGTCTTAAACGCTGCTGGCTGCACAGGTCGACCCAATGTTGACTGGTGCGAAGACAACAAAGCACAGACAGTCCGATCCAACGTTATCGGCACACTGATTTTAGCTGATCAATGCTACCAACTTGGCATTCATTGTACCGTCTTTGCAACAGGCTGTATTTATCAGTATGACGAGAAGCATCCCATCGGCGGTCCGGGGTTCACGGAACAAGACGCACCGAATTTTATAGGGAGCTTTTACTCCATGACAAAGGGCCATGTTGAACCGGTAAGTGAGGTCACGCACCCGTCCTAGTACAACCAGCATCTGACATGTAGAATACAAGATCTTGTCTTCTTACGACAATGTTCTGATTCTCCGTTTGCGCATGCCCGTCAGCGACGATCTGCATCCGCGAAACTTTGTCACCAAGATCTTAAACTACGACCATGTTGTCAACATACCAAACAGTAACACCATTCTCCACGACCTACTCCCTCTTTCTATCACTCTGGCAGAATACGGAGACACTGGAGTATTCAACTTTACCAACCCCGGATCTGTTTCTCACAATCAAGTATTGACGCTATTCCGAGAAATAGTTCGGCCGAGTTTAACATGGCACAACTTCTCACTCGAAGAGCAGTCTCATGTTATAAAAGCTGGAAGAAGTAATTGTTTGCTTGACACGAGCAAACTTGAGACAAAAGCCAGAGAGTATGGACATACTCTACCAGACGTATATAAAGCGTATAGATTGTGTTTTGAGCGTATGAAGGCTGCGGGAATTGAGTAAATAGATGTGCGAATGGAAGTTCAAAATAGCAACAGGTGTTAACTACAGTGGGCCAGGCACGAGTTAACAGCAGCCCAACCCCTGAATCTGCAGTAGCGCCAGGGGGGCACTAGTCGCCAACGTTAGGTGCTGACTCATTGCCTTGAATTCTTCCACCCTTTTTTCTTCAACAGAAACAAATTCAAACTTGGCCAAGTGCATCTATTTCTTTAGTGGACAAAATGTTCTCTAATGTCTCATCGGGAGATGATCCCACCCTGCATTCAGAATTCAAGCTCCAAAATTCAAGTCATTATAATCGAGGCTCACCCTATAGCGACGAAGAGAACAATCCGTTCTTGTCAGAACACCACGAGCAAGACGGGAAGGGCCACCAGGCGACTGAGTCAAGCCAAAACCTGAAGAAAGCATCGTTTTGGATAGCTATTAATATTGCTGCAACTGTTCTCATTGTGAGCCATCATTCATTCCATTCAGAGACCCGCGAGACATTGACATAGGTACAGGTCTTCACCAATAAAGCTATTTTTGATGATGACAATCTCAAGTTCATCCAGCTGAGTTTTGCAGCATTCCATTTTTCAACTACATGGCTCGTTCTCTGGGTCATCTCCAGGCAATATTTTGCCCTTTTTATGCCAAAGCATGTTTCTCGCACACAAATGCTTCCACTCAGCATCGTCATGACGCTCAATATTATTTTCCCTAACCTGTCCCTTGCATTCTCAACCGTCACATTTTATCAAGTCGCCCGTGTCTTGGTAACGCCATGTGTGGCGATTCTCGACTATGTCCTTTACAAAGTTTCTGTATCCGGTATGGCAGCTTCAACACTTGTCGTTGCGTGTTTTGGTGTTGTTTTGGTATCCTATTACGATTCGAGACCTTCGGATGATGCCAATATCAAAACTACTTCGCAGATCGGAATCATCTTTGCTTTGATGGGTGTGTTCTTTTCATCGCTTTATACAGTTTGGATTGCGGCTTTCCGGAAGAGGCTTGCCATCTCTAGCATGCAGTTGCTGCTCAATCAGGCTCCTTTGTCTGCTTTTCTTCTGCTCTATTTTATTCCCTGGGTTGATGAGTTCCCAGCCATAAATGAAGTCAGCATCAGCCACTGGGTGCTCATTCCTTTTGTGAGTTATCAAGTTCAGTTGAGTATGTGTGGAAGCTGATATACCTAGTCTGGCGTGTTGGCAATGTTGATTAACATTTCTCAATTCTTCATCATAGCAGAAACAGGCCCTATCGCCAGCACTGTGGTGGGTCACAGTAAAACGTGCACAATAGTGGTCCTCAGCTGGGCAATTTCGGGTCGAGTTGCAACCGATATGTCCGTTGTTGGTCTACTAACAGCACTGGCAGGCATTTTCAGGTGAGAAGAAGCTATAATCTTGAAACCTCCAAAGCTAATTCGATCCAGCTATTCATTTGTGGTACTGAGGCAGAAATAGAGTCATGGCAAGGGCGCTGTAGAAAGCTCCGTAGCGATGGATACAGGGGGGACTACGCCACCAAAAAAAAAAGAAATTAATGCACTAACTAAGCTTGGTATAAAAATCGATAGTGTCTCTCTAGCACTTCAGCCCAAACTCATGAGATAATTTTACGTGCATAATAAGAGTCTTAGTAGAAAAAGAAATCGACTAATCATTACTGCAAGACAGGGGCCCGGAATTACTTTGCTATTAGGCAGAGCAACAGCGCTTACTATATTGTCTCTTCTTGTCGCATCTACCTGCGTTCGATTCCAGTCATCCTTCAGGTCATCTTTTGTACCAGTCACTCGTTCAACCAACCAAGATAACTTCGGTATCAACACGCTCTTTACAATGATCTTCACCAAATTCATCGCTGGCGTTGTCGCCCTCTCCGTCGGTGTCAGTGCCGGTCCTTGCCGCGTTATCTCTCAGTCTTCTGGGTCTGCTGCTGCCACTACCACCACTGCTGAGACCTCTTTGGCTACTTCTGCTATTCTCACCACCTCTGACGTTGAACTCACCACCGACCTTACCACCTTCCTTACCCTGACTGGAACAACCACGGCTGATGTTACCTCTGCCGCTGAGGACACCACTACTGCCGTCGTTGAGGAGACTACCCCTGCCGAGACCACATCTGCCGATACTACTGCTCTCGAGGCTACCACTACCGCCGAGGCCACTACCTCTGCCGATGTTGTCATTATCACCCCAACTCTCATCGTTCCCGAGGCGACCACCTCTGCAGCTGTAGCTGCTCAGTGCCACACCAACGAGGAGTGTGATACCCTTCTCGACGTTAGCGGACTGAGCTGCTCGGAAAACTACTGCGAGTGTGGAACTGACTTTATGTGTCACGTTACTGCATACTAGAAGGGCAGGTAGCTATAAGGGTTGTGTATTATTATATTAGTCTGCTAGCTGATGTCTGTTAAGAGAATGCATTTAAGCTCTTGTTAAGTAGCAACTATTAGTAATATTTTCTTATATAGCCTCTTCTGATTATTTAGATCTAGGCCTTTCTATTTTTATTGAAGTATTCATAACAAGTTAATTTGTAACAATCTTGGGAAGGTCTGTTAGTATTTTATATATACAGCCTATATCTATAATTTATATACTTTTACCAAGGTCATACTGTATGATTTGATCGCTGACAACGACGTCGCCAAATCTAATGTCACCTCTGTTAGGAACCCCACCACCAATACCAACCACCAGACGTAGGATTGTTGAAGGAAAGCTCCGATACATGTTGTTGGCTACTGTGGCCGCATTGATAGAACCTTAATGATGCACTGGAAGACAAGCCATTACCACATTATGCCCAGCCATATCTCCTAAGGTGTAGGCGTTGCTATCCTCTGCACTGAAGACCATGCTATCGTGGACATGGTCAAGCATGGCTTGTGATGCCGCCAACTCAATCGGAAGGGCAAAGATCCAACCGACAGTGTAGCTGTGGGCAGAGAGGAAACGAATAGAATCTTCATCTTGACGGGTGATTTTCTGTCTCTGGACGAGTTCGCAACCCGGCGATGAGTCGCTGTCATCGGGTTCGCTGAGTTTTCGTTTCTCTCTAGTAACACTCGTCATTTTCTGGATCTGGAAAGGAGTATGAAAAGTGGGTTTCGCAGCCTGATTCCAGAAGGTGGCCACATGATCAATCCAGCCAGCCAGCGCTTACTCATTATCTCTAATTGGCTGCAGCATGCCATTTATCGTGTACGACGTAAGGGCTGAAGGACGCGACACAAAATATCTGAGACATGTTCCGTAAGACTATGGAAGGCAAAGAGTATAAGTCGAGACATATCACCCCGGGCTCTAGTAATTGGAGAGTTAACAATAAATGGACATATCTTTGAACTAACGCAGAACGAACCAAGATATTGTTTAAAAGATCTGTAATAATGAAACTACTCTTGTAAGCATAAGGTGGTGTCAACTACCACGAAAAAGGGTGCCTAATATCTCGTGGTAGTTCTCGTTTAAGCGGACATGTGTTCAGTAACTGGCACAGTTCATTAAATTCAACTCTCTTTAATTTTCTTCTTCTTCTTCCTCTAGCATCAGGTAAAGAGGATGTTTGAAAAGCCTCTTGTTTTTTGACACAGGTGAAGGTACCAGGCCAATGAGCTTGCACTCCTACAAAATGTCCCGGATAAGCAGGATGAATTTCACCGGCTCCTCGCGGGCACCGCCATGCGAGTGTAGGAGTTGGGACATATCGTCGTGGAGGGTGTCTTGTGACGCCATTTTCAAGTTCAGATGGGTTATGCAAAGGTGTTCAATATGATGGTAACGTGTCCGAAAAGAGTGAAGTCAAGTCTGAGAAGAATATGTCATTGTCACCTTTTTGCTTTATCTATAAACTTCAGGACCCGCTCCTGAGAAACACCCAAAAGGATAGAAGCCCACCAGACAGGAGATGTCATTATACTGATAGTAGTAGAAGACGTAGAAGCTCATAGACTATATTGCAACCCAATTGTTGTTCAAGCAGAGCAGCACGAATCCTCACTTGTGGATAGCTTTAGAGGACACTCAACAGATCCGGGACCTTAGACTAGGATGTAGATATAGTTTTTGTCCCATCCTCCTTTTTAGGGTTGAACAGTGACACGTCCGAAGATCCCCGCAATGTGTAGAGAAGTGGAAAGTAACGGGTGAATGTTTCTGCCTGCCAGCTTAGACAACAGTGTAAATTCGCTGAAAAAGGTTTATCCCGATCACGTCTGTCTACCAATAAATCTCAATCAATGAAAGTTAAACGTGCACGGTCCAATGCGCGGTCCAAGGCACTGCCTAAATGTCGACATCGATCTCTGCACCCAATAAGATGGTAGATAGCCTTGATCTTGATTTGCAGTATGGGCATTGCAAAGATGGAAACTGAAACGACGTGTATATTCTACATACCCTGTAAGGCCTGGCTCGATGAAGCGATTGCATATCACCTGCACGATCAGCGGAGTCCAGCATTCGTCCGGTCCCTCAAGCTAGCTATCGACACTGTCCACATGCCCGAATGCCCTTACAGCATGGATTACATGCAAGATTACTCGGAGACACTGGCCGATTCTACGCCAAGAGCAAGGGTAACTGTGGAGAAGGCCAGGGATTTCATTCAAATTAAGCTTTTCATACCATCCAGGACCACCTAATGCATAACCCCACCTAATGCATAACCAAAATTTCGCTCCTCCCATACAAAATCCAAATTTTCAATTGCATTGTACTCGGCCAGGCATGAAGATACTCGCGCACGAAG